>JASEVX010000222.1:140750-296268 GCA_031761405.1 Serripes groenlandicus | reverse complement strand
CGCCCCCCTGTTGTCCTACTTTGCATATGACCTGCCTCATTGTACATATCATAGCAAAGGACAATGCACTACGTTAATTATATATTAAGAACAGTTCTACAGTAAATTTAAAGTCAATTGAAGCAAAAGAAACGATTTTGGATAGGCCAAGTACAATCTTGTCTCAAATCTTATGATCCAGTGAGCAATATTTGGCAGCTTACCTAAATTCATGTGTTTTTTTTAACTTGAGGTTATAGTTAATTTCAAACAAATAACACAATTCTTTCATTTTATATCAAAAGCAGACAACATGGCCCAGCTATCAACCAACACATCATGTCGTGTTTATGTAGATTTAACTAATATTACTTTTTGGATGTCATATATATTATCAAACTCCCAGTATTGATTTTCTGTTGTTGATTGGCCCCATGTTCTCGAAACATCTCAAATTTGACAATTTCTTAACTCTATCTTATTTCTTAATCAAATCTCAATCAGTCAAGACATTTTAAAATTTCCCTTAAATGTCTAAGTAACTGCATATTATTAACTGCATATATTATTTGAGGGTATAGGCAAATAATTATTAAATAATTTAAACAACGGATAATAAAAGAATTGTTATTTTTTTTAAAGCCTCTTAATTTATTTTTTTATTATTAATATTTAAACGAAAAATAAAGCTACAATGTATCTTTACTCTAAATTAATCGCATTATTTTCTCTTGAGGTTGTGCTTGTTCAAAACACTATATCTTTGTTGTTGTATTGTAATGATATATCATGTCCATTTTATATATGTTTCCTTTTATGTCATTTATATAATTTAATTTATCATTTGTATATATGTACACAAACTTATATTATTGTTCATTTTGAAATGTTAATCACATGTATGTTACATAATTATGATATTACTCAACAGGAGGCAATAAAAAGATCAATCAATGAAGTTCTCTATATACAATTTAAAAGAATCTATAAGCCCATGCAATTTTGAAATAGAAACAAGAATGTACACGTATATACACGTAGTTACAGGTAAGGTCACGTTGGTACACGTATGTACACGTAGGTACACGAAGGTACACGTAGGTACACGAAGGTACACGTTGGTAAACGTAAGTTCACGTTGGTACACGTAGGTGCACGATGATACACGTATGTCCACATAGGTACAAGAAGGTACACGTATGTACACATATGTACCCACATTCTAACTGAGCTAACCGAGAAACTGATCAATCGGTACCGTGATGCTATTCCAAAATCAAGTTCTGTTTCTCGGTTAGCTCTGTTAGCATGTGGTTCAGCACGGTTATGTACTGGATCAGCTTTGTTACAAGTAGGTACACGTAACTTCACGTAAGTACACACAGGTAGACGTAGGTACACGTAGATACACGTAGGTACACGTAAGTAAATATAGGTACACGTAAGTTCACGTAGGTACACGTAGGTAAACATATGTACATGTAGGTAAATGTAGGTACACGTAGATACACGTAAGTTCACTTAGGTACACGTAAGTTCACGTAGGTACACGTAAGTACATGTAGGTATTCGTACTCTGTACTTTGTACTTTGTACATCAGCTTTGTTACACGTAGGTCCACGTAGATACACGTCGGTACACGTAACTTCACCTAAGTACACATAGGTACACGTTGGTACACGTAGGTACACGTAAGTTCACGTAGGTACACGTAAATACACGTAGGTACACGTAAGTACATGTAGGTACACGTAAGTTCACGTAGGTACACGTATGTACACGTAGGTAAATGTAGGTACACGGAGGTACACGTAAGTTCACTTAGGTACACGTAAGTTCACGTAGGTACACGTAAGTACACGTAGGTATTCGTACTTTGTACTTTGTACATCAGCTTTGTTACACGTAGGTACACGTAGGTTCCCGTAGATACACGTCGGTACACGTAACTTCACCTAAGTACACAAAGGTACACGTTGGTACACGTAGGTACACGTAAGTTCACGTAGGTACACGTAAATACACGTAGGTACACGTAGGTAAACATAGGTACACTTATACAAAGTAACCTTGCTTCGACCGAGATGGGTTAGCTGGTGAACAGTTAACGTTCATCTCAAACAGCCTTCTTTTCATATTAAGGGTCTAAGTTAAGTAACTCAAGGTCGGTCAGCTCGGATCGCATGGTGGTCAGCATAGTCAGGTCCTAGGTCAGCTTGGTCAACATCAAAGTTAGCTGGGTCACCATCAAAGTCAGGTCTGTCTGCAGTGCAGTCAGTTTGGTCAGCTTGAAAGATTTTTTGGGATAGCATCACTCTACCGGTGGTTCAGTTTCTCGGTTAGCTCGGTTACCATGTGGTTCAGCATGGTTATGTACTGGATCAGCTTTGGTACACGTAGGTACACGTAGGTTCACGTAGATACACGTCGGTACACGTACCTTCACCTAAGTACACGTAGGTACACGTTGGTACACGTAAGTTCAGGTAGGTACACGTAAGTACACATAGGTACACGTAGGTACACGCAGGTACACGAAGGTACACGTAGGTACACGAAGGTACACGTAGGTACACGCATATAAAGTAACCTTGCTTCGATCAAGATGGGTTAGCTGGGTCAGCAGTTAACGTTCACCTCAAACAACATTCAGTTTAACTCATAATCTGAAAAGATTGCTTTTTGAGGTGAACGTGAACTGCTGACCCAGCTAACCCATCTTGATCGAAGCAAATTTACTTTCTATACGTGTACATACGTGTACCTACGTGTACCTACGTGTACCTTCGTGTACTTACGTGTACCAACGTGAACTTACGTGTATCAACGTGTACCTTCGTGTACCTACGTGTACCTTCGTGTACCTACGTGTACCTACGTGAACCTACGTGTACATACGTGTACCAACGTGACCTTACCTGTAACTACGTGTACATACGTGTATATTCGTGTACCTACGTGTACTAACGTGAACTTACGTGTACCTACGTGTACCTATATGTACATACGTGTACCTACTTGTACCTAAGCGTACCTACATGTACCTACGTGTACCTACGTGTACCAAAGCTGATCTTGTACCTAACCATGGTGACCCACATTCTAACTGAGCTAACCGAGAAACTGATCAATCGGTACAGTGATGCTATTCCAAAATCAATTTCAAGCTGACTAAAATGATTGTGATGGTAACCCATTTGACTTTGATGGTACCAAACTGTCTTAGAACCTGACTATGCTGACCAACATACTAACCAAGCTGACCGACCATGAGTTACTTGACTTTGACACATAAACTGAAAAGAATGCTGAAAGGTCAGAATTGTCAGGTCCTAGGTCAGATTGGTCACTATCAAAGTTAGCTGTGTCACAATCAAAGTCAGGATTGTCAGCAGTACAGTCATTTAGGTCAGCTTGAAAGTTGTTTTTGGGATAGCATCACTCTACCGGTGGTTCTGTTTCTCGGTTAGCTCTGTTAGCATGGGGTTCAGCACGGTTATGTACTGGATCAGCTTTATAAACGTAGGTACACGTAACTTCACGTAAGTACACACAGGTACACGTATATACACGTATGTACACGTAAGTTCACGTAGGTACACGTAGGTAAACATAGGTACACGTAGGTAAATGTAGATACACGTAGGTACACGTAAGTTCACTTAGGTACACGTTGGTACACGTAAGTTCAGGTAGGTACACGTAAGTACACATAGGTACACGTAGGTACACGCAGGTACACGAAGGTAGGTACACGTATATAAAGTAACCTTGCTTCGATCAAGATGGGTTAGCTGGGTCAGCAGTTAACGTTCACCTCAAACAACATTCAGTTTAACTCATAATCTGAAAAGATTGCTTTTTGAGGTGAACGTGAACTGCTGACCCAGCTAACCCACCTTGATCGAAGCAAATTTACTTTCTATACGTGTACATACGTGTACCTACGTGTATTTACGTGTACCTACGTGTACCAACGTGAACTTACGTCTACCAACGTGTACCTTCGTGTACCTACGTGTACCTTCGTGTACCGTTCACCTCAAACAACATTCGGTTTAACTCATAATCTGAAAAGAATGCTTTTTGAGGTGAACGTTAACTGCTGACCCAGCTAACCCATCTTGATCGAAGCAAATTTACTTTCTCTACGTGTACATACGTGTACCTACGTGTACCTTCGTGTACCTACGTGTACCAACGTGAACTTACGTCTACCAACGTGTACCTTCGTGTACCTTCGTGTACCTACGTGTACCTTCGTGTACCTACGTGTACCTTCGTGTACCTACGTGTACAGACGTGGACCAACGTGTACCTTCGTGTACTTACGTGTACATACGTGTACCAACGTGACCTTACGTGTAACTACGTGTACCTACGTGTACCTACGTGTATATTCGTGTTTTTCGTCATTTTTTCAACAACAAATGTTGGTTCGGAAAATTCAATGGTGTCATCCATTTTTCGATATCACTTCCGGTTCATAATGTCAGATATTAATGGAATTTTCCACTTTTTGAATTAGAACAAATGTCGGTTCGGAAAATTCAATGGTGTCATTCATTTTTCGATATCACTTACGGTTCATAATGACAGATCTCAATGGAATTTTCCACTTTTTGAATAAGGTCACCAAGGGTCATGATTTTTTTTTTTCAAGAACAAATGTTGGTTCGGAAAATTCAATGGTGTCATTCATTTTTCGATATCACTTACAGTTTATAATGACAGATCTCAATGGAATTTTCCACTTTTTAAATTAGGTCACCAAGGGTCATGATTTTTTTTTTCAACAACAAATGTTGGTTCGGAAAATACAATGGTGTCATTCATTTTTCGATATCACTTCCGGTTCATAATATCAGATCTCAATGGAATTTTTCACTTTTTGAATTAGGTCACCAAGGGTCATGATTTTTTTATTCAACAACAAATGTTGGTTCGGAAAATTCAATGGTGTCATCCATTTTTCGATATCACTTCCGGTTCATAATGTCAGATCTCAATTGAATTTGCGGTTTAGCATTGCCTTTCAGTCTATATCACATTAATTTCCAAATATGGAATATTTTGTGTCATGTGATCAAAAGTGGGCGGTCTTCCCCATCCCCAATTCCCCATTTCGTCAAAATGCCTATACCCTAACCCTAACCCTAACCCTAACCCTAACCCTAACCCTAACCCTAACCCTAACCCTAACCCTAACCCTAACCCTAACCCTGATCAAAAGTGGGCGGTCTTCCCCATCCCCAATTCCCCATTTCGTCAAAATGCCTATACCCTAACCCTAACCCTAACCCTAACCCTAACCCTAACCCTAACCCTAACCCTAACCCTAACCCTAACCCTAACCCTAACCCTAGGTGAACGTGAACTGCTGACCTAGCTAACCCATCTTGATCGAAGCAAATTTACTTTCTATACGTGTACATACGTGTACCTACGTGTACCTACGTGTACCTTCGTGTACCTACGTGTACCAACGTGAACTTACGTGTATCAACGTGTACCTTCGTGTACCTACGTGTACCTTCGTGTACCTACGTGTACCTACGTGAACCTACGTGTACATACGTGTACCAACGTGACCTTACCTGTAACTACGTGTACATACGTGTATATTCGTGTACCTACGTGTACTAACGTGAACTTACGTGTACCTACGTGTACCTATATGTACATACGTGTACCTACTTGTACCTAAGCGTACCTACATGTACCTACGTGTACCTACGTGTACCAAAGCTGATCTTGTACCTAACCATGGTGACCCACATTCTAACTGAGCTAACCGAGAAACTGATCAATCGGTACAGTGATGCTATTCCAAAATCAATTTCAAGCTGACTAAAATGATTGTGATGGTAACCCATTTGACTTTGATGGTACCAAACTGACTTAGAACCTGACTATGCTGACCAACATACTAACCAAGCTGACCGACCATGAGTTACTTGACTTTGACACATAAACTGAAAAGAATGCTGAAAGGTCAGAATTGTCAGGTCCTAGGTCAGATTGGTCACTATCAAAGTTAGCTGTGTCACAATCAAAGTCAGGATTGTCAGCAGTACAGTCATTTAGGTCAGCTTGAAAGTTGTTTTTGGGATAGCATCACTCTACCGGTGGTTCTGTTTCTCGGTTAGCTCTGTTAGCATGTGGTTCAGCACGGTTATGTACTGGATCAGCTTTATAAACGTAGGTACACGTAACTTCACGTAAGTACACACAGGTACACGTATATACACGTAGGTACACGTAAGTTCACGTAGGTACACGTAGGTAAACATAGGTACACGTAGGTAAATGTAGGTACACGTAGGTACACGTAAGTTCACTTAGGTACACGTTGGTACACGTAAGTTCAGGTAGGTACACGTAAGTACACATAGGTACACGTAGGTACACGCAGGTACACGAAGGTAGGTACACGTATATAAAGTAACCTTGCTTCGATCAAGATGGGTTAGCTGGGTCAGCAGTTAACGTTCACCTCAAACAACATTCAGTTTAACTCATAATCTGAAAAGATTGCTTTTTGAGGTGAACGTGAACTGCTGACCCAGCTAACCCACCTTGATCGAAGCAAATTTACTTTCTATACGTGTACATACGTGTACCTACGTGTATTTACGTGTACCTACGTGTACCAACGTGAACTTACGTCTACCAACGTGTACCTTCGTGTACCTACGTGTACCTTCGTGTACCGTTCACCTCAAACAACATTCGGTTTAACTCATAATCTGAAAAGAATGCTTTTTGAGGTGAACGTTAACTGCTGACCCAGCTAACCCATCTTGATCGAAGCAAATTTACTTTCTCTACGTGTACATACGTGTACCTACGTGTACCTTCGTGTACCTACGTGTACCAACGTGAACTTACGTCTACCAACGTGTACCTTCGTGTACCTACGTGTACCTTCGTGTACCTACGTGTACAGACGTGGACCAACGTGTACCTTCGTGTACTTACGTGTACATACGTGTACATACGTGTACCAACGTGACCTTACGTGTAACTACGTGTACCTACGTGTACCTACGTGTACATTCGTGTTTTTTCGTCATTTTTTCAACAACAAATGTTGGTTCGGAAAATTCAATGGTTCAAGAACAAATGTTGGTTCGGAAAATTCAATGGTGTCATTCATTTTTCGATATCACTTACAGTTCATAATGACAGATCTCAATGGAATTTTTCACTTTTTAAATTAGGTCACCAAGGGTCATGATTTTTTTTTTCAACAACAAATGTTGGTTCGGAAAATTCAATGGTGTCATTCATTTTTCGATATCACTTCCGGTTCATAATATCAGTTCTCAATGGAATTTTTCACTTTTTGAATTAGGTCACCAAGGGTCATGATTTTTTTTTTCAACAACAAATGTTGGTTCGGAAAATTCAATGGTGTCATTCATTTTTCGATATCATTTCCGGTTCATAATGTCAGATCTCAATGGAATTTTTCACTTTTTGAATTAGGTCACCAAGGGTCATGATTTTTTTTTTCAACAACAAATGTTGGTTCGCAAAATTCAATGGTGTCATCCATTTTTCGATATCACTTCCGGTTCATAATGTCAGATCTCAATTGAATTTGCGGTTTAGCATTGCCTTTCAGTCTATATCACATTCATTTCCAAATATGGAATATTTTGTGTCATGTGATCAAAAGTGGGCGGTCTTCCCCATCCCCAATTCCCCATTTCGTCAAAATGCCTATACCCTAACCCTAACCCTAACCCTAACCCTAACCTACATGTACCTACGTGTACCTAAGTGTACCTACGTGAACCTACGTGTACTTAGGGTTAGGGTTAGGGTACACGTAAGTTCACGTTGGTACACGTAAGTTCACGTAGGTACACGTAAGTACACATAGGTACACGTAGGTACACGTAGGTACACGTATATAAAGTAACCTTGCTTCGATCAAGATGGGTTAGCTGGGTCAGCAGTTAACGTTCACCTCAAACAACATTCGGTACCTACGTGTAGCGGCCATGAATTACTTGACTTTAACTCATAATCTGAAAAGAATGCTTTTTGAGGTGAACGTTAACTGCTGACCCAGCTAACCCATCTTGATCGAAGCAAACTTACTTTCTATACGTGTACATACGTGTACCTACGTGTACATACGTGTACCTTCGTGTACCTACGTGTACCTACGTGTACCATCGTGTACATACGTGTACCAACGTGACCTTACGTGTAACTACGTGTACCTACGTGTACATACGTGTACATTCGTGTACATACGTGTACATACGTGTACCAACGTGTACCTTCGTGTACCTACGTGTACCAACGTGAACTTACGTGTACCTACGTGAACCTACGTGTACCTACGTGTACCAAAGCTGATCCAGTACCTAACTATGCTCACCAACATGCTAACCGAGCTAACCGAGAAACTGAACCACCGGTACAGTGATGCTATCCCAAAAGGACTTTCAAGCTGACCAAACTGGCAGTACTGCTGACTGACATGATTTTGATGGTGACCCCGCTGACTTTGATGGTGACCAAGTTCACCCAGGACCTGACTATGCTGTCCAACATGCTAACCAAGCTGACCGAACATGAGTTATTTGACTTTGACCCATAATCTGGAAAGAATGCTGTTTGATGTGAGCGTTGGTCGAAGCAAGGTTACTTTGTATACGTGTACCTATTTGTACCTACGTGTACCTACGTGTTCCTACGTGTACATACGTTTACCTACGTGTACCAAAGACCCACATGCTTACCGAGGTAACCGAGATACTGAACCACCAATACAGTGATGCTATCCTAAACAGACTTTGAAGCTGATCAAACTGATTGTACTGCTGAACGACGTGACCTTGAATGTGAACCATCTGACCCTAACCTTTTTCTGGGAAAAGAATCTACTGGGTTAAGAGTTACAGTAAGGACAGTGATGTTGATAGCTAATTGCAGCTTAAGCATGCAGCTACATTTACACACCAAGCAATATGTTGCAACATGTGCAACTCATTTTTTGGGACACGACAGGGCAGCCGACCTGCTAGTAAATGTGGTAGGTTAGGACAGTGTTGTTGGTCTTGAATTGCAGCTTATACATACACCAACATAGATTCATAATGCCACATGTTGCAACTTGTGCAAATATTCCTGCAATTGCATCCTGAAGTTCCTAAAAGTTTTGGGAGCACAGACAAGACTAAACTGTATTTATAGACTGATACTATTTGACCATACTCTGGAAATAAAGGATATCCAGGGTTAAGGCTTACAGCTAGGACAGTGTTGTTGGTATTGACTTCCAACATAAACATTAAGCTACATTTACACACCAAGCAACATGTTACAACTTACGCAAACAATACTGCAATTGCATCCTGAATTTAATACAATTTTGGTGACCACAGAATACAATAAACTGTAAATAGAGTCAGAAAGTGTTCGGCAATATTCTGTGAAAAGGCTCTACTGAGTAAAGAATTATAGCTAGGACAGTGTTGTTGGTCTTGAATTGCAAGCATTGCTGAAATTGCATCTGAAGTTAATACAATTTTGCGGAGCACTGACTGGACTAAGCTGTATTTATTTATAGACTGATAATATTTGAACATACTCTTAGAAAAGAATCTCCTGGGTTAAGGATTATAGCTAGAACAGTGTTGTTGGTAGCTAATTTCAGCTAATGCATGCAGCTACATTTACACACCAAGCAATATGTTGCAACATGTGCAAATATTGCAGAAACAACAGTCTGAAGTTACTAAACGTTTGGGACATGACAGCGCAGCCGACCTGCTAGTAAATGTGGTCGTTTTACAATACTCTGTGAAAAGGCTCTCCTAAGCTAAGGGTTAGAGCTAGATCAATGTTGTTGGTCTTGAATTGCAGCTTATATATGCAGCAACATGAATACATCATGCCACATGTTGCAATTTGAGCAAACATTGCTGTAATTGCATCCTGATGTTTCTGAAAATTTTGGGAGCACAGACAAGACTAAACTGTATTTATAGACTAATAATATTTTACCATACTCTGGAACAAATGGTGTCCAGGGTTAAGACTTACAGCTAGGACAATGCTGTTGGAATTGATTTCCAGCCTGAACATGCAGCTATATTTACACACCAAGCAACATGTTGCAACTTGTGCAAACAATGCTGCTATTGCATCCTAATGTTAATTAAATGTTGGTGACCACAGACTACAATAAACTGTAAGAAGAGACCAAAAGTTTTCGATCATACTCTGAGAAAATGCTCTTTGAAGTTTAAGGTTAGAGCTTGGACAACACGTTGGTCTTGCATTACAGCTAATACACGCAGCAACATGTACACACCAAGAAACATGTTACATCTTGTGCAATCATTGCTGAAATTGCATCCTGAAGTTAACACAATTTTGGGGAGCACAGACTGGACTAAACTGTATTTATTTATAGACTGATAATATTTGACCATACTCTAGGAAAAGGATCTCATGGGTTACAGATTATAGGTAGAACAGTGTTGTTGGTAGCTAATTTCAGCTTGTGCATGCAGCTACATTTACACACCAAGCAATATGTTGCAACATGTGCAAACATTGCAGAAACAACAGTCTGAAGTTACTAAAACTTTGGGACACAACAGGGCAGCCGACCTGCTAGTAAATCTTTACAATACTATGTGAAAAGGCTCTCCTAAGCTGAGGGTTAGGGCTAGATCAATGTTGTTGGTCTTGAATTGCAGCATATATATGCAGCAACATGAATACATCATGCCTCATGTTGCAATTTGAGCAGAAATTGCTGCAATTGCATCCTAAATCTGCTAAATATTTGGGAAGCATAGACAAGACTTAATTGTATTTATAGACTTATAATATTTGATCATACTCTGGAAAAAAGGATGTCCAGGGTTTTTGCTTACAGCTAGGACAGTGTTGTTGGTATTGATTTTCAGCCTGAACAGACAGCTACATTTACATACCAAGCAACATGTTGAAACTTGCACAAACAATACTGCAATTGCATCCTGAAGTTAATAAAATGTTGGTGACCACAGACTAGAATAAACTGTTAGTAGAGACAGAAAGTGTTCGACCATACTCTGTGAAAAGTCTCTTCTGAGTTCAAAGTTATAGCTTGGACAGTGTTGTTGGTCTTGAATTGCAGCTTATACACGCAGCAACATGTACATACCAAGTAACATGTTGCATCTAATTCAAACATTGCTGAAATTGCATCTGAAGTTAATACAATTTTTGCGAGCACTGACTGGACTAAGCTGTATTTATTTATAGACTGATAATATTTGAACATACTCTTAGAAAAGAATCTCCTGGGTTAAGGATTATAGCTAGAACATTGTTGTTGGTAGCTAATTTCAGCTGATGCATGCAGCTACATTTACACACCAAGCAATATGTTGCAACATGTGCAAACATTGCAGAAACAACCGTCTGAAGTTACTAAACGTTTGGGACATGACAGCGCAGCCGACCTGCTAGTAAATGTGGTCGTTTTACAATACTCTGTGAAAAGGCTCTCCTAAGCTAAGGGTTAGAGCTAGATCATTGTTGTTGGTCTTGAATTGCAGCTTATATATGCAGCAACATGATTACATCATGCCACATGGTGCGATTTGAGCAAAAATTGCTGCAACTGCATCCTAAATTTGCTGAAAATTTGGGAAGCATAGACAAGACTTAACTGTATTTATAGACTTATAATATTTGATCATACTCTGGAAAAAAAGATGTCCAGGGTTATTGCTTACAGCTAGGACAGTGTTGTTGGTATTGATTTTCAGCCTGAACAAGCAGCTACATTTACATACCAAGCAACATGTTGCAACTTGCACAAACACTGCTGCAATTGCATCCTGAAGTTAATAAAATGTTGGTGACCACAAAATACAATAAACTGTAAGTAGAGTCAGAAAGTTTTCGACCATACTCTGTAAAAAGTCTCTTCTGAGTTGAGGATTATAGCTAGGACAGTGTTGTTGGTCTTGAATCGCAGCTTATACATACAGCAACAAGTACACACCAAGAAACATGTTGCATCTTGTGCAAGCATTGCTGAAATTGCATCCTGAAGTCAATACAATTTTGGGGAGCACAGACTTGACTAAACTGTATTTATTTATAGACTGATAATATTTGAACATACTCTGGGAAAAGTATCTCCTGGGTTAAGGGTTATAGCTAGGACAGTGCTGTTGGTAGCTAACTTCAGCTTAATTATGCAGCTACATTTACACACCAAGTAATATGTTGCAACATGTGCAAACATTGCAGAATTACCAGCCTGGAGTTACTCAATTGTTGGGACCCGACGTAGCCTAAGGGATTAGGGTTATGTGGGTTAGGGTTATGTGGGTCACGGTTATGTGGGTTACGGTTATGTGGGTTAGGGTTAGGTGGGTTAACCCACCTAATCCTAACCCACCTAAACGTAAACCATGATTTGGCTATTTCTTTAATTTGAATATGAATATTAAGTAACAACCCTTACACTGGGTTAACATATCAATCGACTCAGTTCTCTATCAACCGTCGTAGTGATAAGACGTGTAATTATTAATTACAGGACAACTAACAGGTAAGATACTTGTTTGTCGTTTGATTTTGGATAGGTGGGGGTATTTGATTACATAATTAATTTGACGATTAAGCATTTCATTAATAATAATTTCTCCTTTCCTCTTACGCCAAATATGTACATATTAAGCTGTTTATTTGAACGCCCCCCTGTTGTTCTACTTTGCATATGACCTGCCTCATTGTACATATCATAGCAAAAGACAATGCACTACGTTAATTATATATTAAGAACAGTTCTACAGTAAATTTAAAGTCAATTGAAGCAAAAAAAACGATTTTGGATAGGCCAAGTACAATCTTGTCTCAAATCTTATGATCCAGTGAGCACTATTTGGCAGCTTACCTAAATTCATGTGGTTTTTTTAACTTGAGGTTATAGTTAATTTCAAACAAATAACACAATTCTTTCATATTATATCAAAAGCAGACAACATGGCCCAGCTATCAACCAACACATCATGTCGTGTTTATGTAGATTTAACTAATATTAATTTTTGGATGTCATATATATTATCAAACTCCCAGTATTGATTTTCTGTTGTTGATTGGCCCCATGTTCTCGAAACATCTCAAATTTGACAATTTCTTAACTCTATCTTATTTCTTAATCAAATCTCAATCAGTCAAGACATTTTAAAATTTCCCTTAAATGTCTAAGTAACTGCATATTATTAACTGCATATATTATTTGAGGGTATAGGCAAATAATTATTAAATAATTTAAACAACGGATAATAAAAGAATTGTTATTTTTTTTAAAGCCTCTTAATTTATTTTTTTATTATTAATATTTAAACGAAAAATAAAGCTACAATGTATCTTTACTCTAAATTAATCGCATTATTTTCTCTTGAGGTTGTGCTTGTTCAAAACAATATATTTTTGTTGTTGTATTGTAATGATATATCATGTCCATTTTATATATGTTTCCTTTTATGTCATTTATATAATTTATCATTTGTATATATGTACACAAACTTATATTATTGTTCATTTTGAAATGTTAATCACATGTATGTTACATAATTATGATATTACTCAACAGGAGGCAATAAAAAGATCAATCAATGAAGTTATCTATATACAATTTAAAAGAATCTATAAGCCCATGCAATTTTGAAATAGAAACAAGAATGTACACGTATATACACGTAGTTACAGGTAAGGTCACGTTGGTACACGTATGTACACGTAGGTACACGAAGGTACACGTAGGTACACGAAGGTACACGTTGGTAAACGTAAGTTTACGTTGGTACACGTAGGTGCACGATGATACACGTATGTCCACATAGGTACAAGAAGGTACACGTATGTACACATATGTACCCACATTCTAACTGAGCTAACCGAGAAACTGATCAATCGGTACAGTGATGCTATTCCAAAATCAAGTTCTGTTTCTCGGTTAGCTCTGTTAGCATGTGGTTCAGCACGGTTATGTACTGGATCAGCTTTGTTACAAGTAGGTACACGTAACTTCACGTAAGTACACACAGGTAGACGTAGGTACACGTAGATACACGTAGGTACACGTAAGTAAATATAGGTACACGTAAGTTCACGTAGGTACACGTAGGTAAACATATGTACATGTAGGTAAATGTAGGTACACGTAGGTACACGTAAGTTCACGTAGGTACACGTAAGTACACGTAGGTATTCGTACTCTGTACTTTGTACTTTGTACATCAGCTTTGTTACACGTAGGTCCACGTAGGTTCACGTAGATACACGTCGGTACACGTAACTTCACCTAAGTACACATAGGTACACGTTGGTACACGTAGGTACACGTAAGTTCACGTAGGTACACGTAAATACACGTAGGTACACGTAAGTACATGTAGGTACACGTAAGTTCACGTAGGTACACGTATGTACACGTAGGTAAATGTAGGTACACGGAGGTACACGTAAGTTCACTTAGGTACACGTAAGTTCACGTAGGTACACGTAAGTACACGTAGGTATTCGTACTTTGTACATCAGCTTTGTTACACGTAGGTACACGTAGGTTCACGTAGATACACGTCGGTACACGTAACTTCACCTAAGTACACAAAGGTACACGTTGGTACACGTAGGTACACGTAAGTTCACGTAGGTACACGTAAATACACGTAGGTACACGTAGGTAAACATAGGTACACTTATACAAAGTAACCTTGCTTCGACCGAGATGGGTTAGCTGGTGAACAGTTAACGTTCATCTCAAACAGCCTTCTTTTCATATTAAGGGTCTAAGTTAAGTAACTCAAGGTCGGTCAGCTCGGATCGCATGGTGGTCAGCATAGTCAGGTCCTAGGTCAGCTTGGTCAACATCAAAGTTAGCTGGGTCACCATCAAAGTCAGGTCTGTCTGCAGTGCAGTCAGTTTGGTCAGCTTGAAAGATTTTTTGGGATAGCATCACTCTACCGGTGGTTCAGTTTCTCGGTTAGCTCGGTTACCATGTGGTTCAGCATGGTTATGTACTGGATCAGCTTTGGTACACGTATGTACACGTAGGTTCACGTAGATACACGTCGGTACACGTACCTTCACCTAAGTACACATAGGTACACGTTGGTACACGTAAGTTCAGGTAGGTACACGTAAGTACACATAGGTACACGTAGGTACACGCAGGTACACGAAGGTACACGTAGGTACACGAAGGTACACGTAGGTACACGTATATAAAGTAACCTTGCTTCGATCAAGATGGGTTAGCTGGGTCAGCAGTTCACGTTCACCTCAAACAACATTCAGTTTAACTCATAATCTGAAAAGATTGCTTTTTGAGGTGAACGTGAACTGCTGACCTAGCTAACCCATCTTGATCGAAGCAAATTTACTTTCTATACGTGTACATACGTGTACCTACGTGTACCTACGTGTACCTTCGTGTACCTACGTGTACCAACGTGAACTTACGTGTATCAACGTGTACCTTCGTGTACCTACGTGTACCTTCGTGTACCTACGTGTACCTACGTGAACCTACGTGTACATACGTGTACCAACGTGACCTTACCTGTAACTACGTGTACATACGTGTATATTCGTGTACCTACGTGTACTAACGTGAACTTACGTGTACCTACGTGTACCTATATGTACATACGTGTACCTACTTGTACCTAAGCGTACCTACATGTACCTACGTGTACCTACGTGTACCAAAGCTGATCTTGTACCTAACCATGGTGACCCACATTCTAACTGAGCTAACCGAGAAACTGATCAATCGGTACAGTGATGCTATTCCAAAATCAATTTCAAGCTGACTAAAATGATTGTGATGGTAACCCATTTGACTTTGATGGTACCAAACTGACTTAGAACCTGACTATGCTGACCAACATACTAACCAAGCTGACCGACCATGAGTTACTTGACTTTGACACATAAACTGAAAAGAATGCTGAAAGGTCAGAATTGTCAGGTCCTAGGTCAGATTGGTCACTATCAAAGTTAGCTGTGTCACAATCAAAGTCAGGATTGTCAGCAGTACAGTCATTTAGGTCAGCTTGAAAGTTGTTTTTGGGATAGCATCACTCTACCGGTGGTTCTGTTTCTCGGTTAGCTCTGTTAGCATGTGGTTCAGCACGGTTATGTACTGGATCAGCTTTATAAACGTAGGTACACGTAACTTCACGTAAGTACACACAGGTACACGTATATACACGTAGGTACACGTAAGTTCACGTAGGTACACGTAGGTAAACATAGGTACACGTAGGTAAATGTAGGTACACGTAGGTACACGTAAGTTCACTTAGGTACACGTTGGTACACGTAAGTTCAGGTAGGTACACGTAAGTACACATAGGTACACGTAGGTACACGCAGGTACACGAAGGTAGGTACACGTATATAAAGTAACCTTGCTTCGATCAAGATGGGTTAGCTGGGTCAGCAGTTAACGTTCACCTCAAACAACATTCAGTTTAACTCATAATCTGAAAAGATTGCTTTTTGAGGTGAACGTGAACTGCTGACCCAGCTAACCCACCTTGATCGAAGCAAATTTACTTTCTATACGTGTACATACGTGTACCTACGTGTATTTACGTGTACCTACGTGTACCAACGTGAACTTACGTCTACCAACGTGTACCTTCGTGTACCTACGTGTACCTTCGTGTACCGTTCACCTCAAACAACATTCGGTTTAACTCATAATCTGAAAAGAATGCTTTTTGAGGTGAACGTTAACTGCTGACCCAGCTAACCCATCTTGATCGAAGCAAATTTACTTTCTCTACGTGTACATACGTGTACCTACGTGTACCTTCGTGTACCTACGTGTACCAACGTGAACTTACGTCTACCAACGTGTACCTTCGTGTACCTACGTGTACCTTCGTGTACCTACGTGTACAGACGTGGACCAACGTGTACCTTCGTGTACTTACGTGTACATACGTGTACATACGTGTACCAACGTGACCTTACGTGTAACTACGTGTACCTACGTGTACCTACGTGTACATTCGTGTTTTTTCGTCATTTTTTCAACAACAAATGTTGGTTCGGAAAATTCAATGGTTCAAGAACAAATGTTGGTTCGGAAAATTCAATGGTGTCATTCATTTTTCGATATCACTTACAGTTCATAATGACAGATCTCAATGGAATTTTTCACTTTTTAAATTAGGTCACCAAGGGTCATGATTTTTTTTTTCAACAACAAATGTTGGTTCGGAAAATTCAATGGTGTCATTCATTTTTCGATATCACTTCCGGTTCATAATATCAGTTCTCAATGGAATTTTTCACTTTTTGAATTAGGTCACCAAGGGTCATGATTTTTTTTTTCAACAACAAATGTTGGTTCGGAAAATTCAATGGTGTCATTCATTTTTCGATATCATTTCCGGTTCATAATGTCAGATCTCAATGGAATTTTTCACTTTTTGAATTAGGTCACCAAGGGTCATGATTTTTTTTTTCAACAACAAATGTTGGTTCGCAAAATTCAATGGTGTCATCCATTTTTCGATATCACTTCCGGTTCATAATGTCAGATCTCAATTGAATTTGCGGTTTAGCATTGCCTTTCAGTCTATATCACATTCATTTCCAAATATGGAATATTTTGTGTCATGTGATCAAAAGTGGGCGGTCTTCCCCATCCCCAATTCCCCATTTCGTCAAAATGCCTATACCCTAACCCTAACCCTAACCCTAACCCTAACCCTAACCCTAACCCTAACCCTAACCCTAACCCTAACCCTAACCCTAACCCTAACCCTAACCCTGATCAAAAGTGGGCGGTCTTCCCCATCCCCAATTCCCCATTTCGTCAAAATGCCTATACCCTAACCCTAACCCTAACCCTAACCCTAACCCTAACCCTAACCCTAACCCTAACCCTAACCCTAGGTGAACGTGAACTGCTGACCTAGCTAACCCATCTTGATCGAAGCAAATTTACTTTCTATACGTGTACATACGTGTACCTACGTGTACCTACGTGTACCTTCGTGTACCTACGTGTACCAACGTGAACTTACGTGTATCAACGTGTACCTTCGTGTACCTACGTGTACCTTCGTGTACCTACGTGTACCTACGTGAACCTACGTGTACATACGTGTACCAACGTGACCTTACCTGTAACTACGTGTACATACGTGTATATTCGTGTACCTACGTGTACTAACGTGAACTTACGTGTACCTACGTGTACCTATATGTACATACGTGTACCTACTTGTACCTAAGCGTACCTACATGTACCTACGTGTACCTACGTGTACCAAAGCTGATCTTGTACCTAACCATGGTGACCCACATTCTAACTGAGCTAACCGAGAAACTGATCAATCGGTACAGTGATGCTATTCCAAAATCAATTTCAAGCTGACTAAAATGATTGTGATGGTAACCCATTTGACTTTGATGGTACCAAACTGACTTAGAACCTGACTATGCTGACCAACATACTAACCAAGCTGACCGACCATGAGTTACTTGACTTTGACACATAAACTGAAAAGAATGCTGAAAGGTCAGAATTGTCAGGTCCTAGGTCAGATTGGTCACTATCAAAGTTAGCTGTGTCACAATCAAAGTCAGGATTGTCAGCAGTACAGTCATTTAGGTCAGCTTGAAAGTTGTTTTTGGGATAGCATCACTCTACCGGTGGTTCTGTTTCTCGGTTAGCTCTGTTAGCATGTGGTTCAGCACGGTTATGTACTGGATCAGCTTTATAAACGTAGGTACACGTAACTTCACGTAAGTACACACAGGTACACGTATATACACGTAGGTACACGTAAGTTCACGTAGGTACACGTAGGTAAACATAGGTACACGTAGGTAAATGTAGGTACACGTAGGTACACGTAAGTTCACTTAGGTACACGTTGGTACACGTAAGTTCAGGTAGGTACACGTAAGTACACATAGGTACACGTAGGTACACGCAGGTACACGAAGGTAGGTACACGTATATAAAGTAACCTTGCTTCGATCAAGATGGGTTAGCTGGGTCAGCAGTTAACGTTCACCTCAAACAACATTCAGTTTAACTCATAATCTGAAAAGATTGCTTTTTGAGGTGAACGTGAACTGCTGACCCAGCTAACCCACCTTGATCGAAGCAAATTTACTTTCTATACGTGTACATACGTGTACCTACGTGTATTTACGTGTACCTACGTGTACCAACGTGAACTTACGTCTACCAACGTGTACCTTCGTGTACCTACGTGTACCTTCGTGTACCGTTCACCTCAAACAACATTCGGTTTAACTCATAATCTGAAAAGAATGCTTTTTGAGGTGAACGTTAACTGCTGACCCAGCTAACCCATCTTGATCGAAGCAAATTTACTTTCTCTACGTGTACATACGTGTACCTACGTGTACCTTCGTGTACCTACGTGTACCAACGTGAACTTACGTCTACCAACGTGTACCTTCGTGTACCTACGTGTACCTTCGTGTACCTACGTGTACAGACGTGGACCAACGTGTACCTTCGTGTACTTACGTGTACATACGTGTACATACGTGTACCAACGTGACCTTACGTGTAACTACGTGTACCTACGTGTACCTACGTGTACATTCGTGTTTTTTCGTCATTTTTTCAACAACAAATGTTGGTTCGGAAAATTCAATGGTTCAAGAACAAATGTTGGTTCGGAAAATTCAATGGTGTCATTCATTTTTCGATATCACTTACAGTTCATAATGACAGATCTCAATGGAATTTTTCACTTTTTAAATTAGGTCACCAAGGGTCATGATTTTTTTTTTCAACAACAAATGTTGGTTCGGAAAATTCAATGGTGTCATTCATTTTTCGATATCACTTCCGGTTCATAATATCAGTTCTCAATGGAATTTTTCACTTTTTGAATTAGGTCACCAAGGGTCATGATTTTTTTTTTCAACAACAAATGTTGGTTCGGAAAATTCAATGGTGTCATTCATTTTTCGATATCATTTCCGGTTCATAATGTCAGATCTCAATGGAATTTTTCACTTTTTGAATTAGGTCACCAAGGGTCATGATTTTTTTTTTCAACAACAAATGTTGGTTCGCAAAATTCAATGGTGTCATCCATTTTTCGATATCACTTCCGGTTCATAATGTCAGATCTCAATTGAATTTGCGGTTTAGCATTGCCTTTCAGTCTATATCACATTCATTTCCAAATATGGAATATTTTGTGTCATGTGATCAAAAGTGGGCGGTCTTCCCCATCCCCAATTCCCCATTTCGTCAAAATGCCTATACCCTAACCCTAACCCTAACCCTAACCCTAACCTACATGTACCTACGTGTACCTAAGTGTACCTACGTGAACCTACGTGTACTTAGGGTTAGGGTTAGGGTACACGTAAGTTCACGTTGGTACACGTAAGTTCACGTAGGTACACGTAAGTACACATAGGTACACGTAGGTACACGTAGGTACACGTATATAAAGTAACCTTGCTTCGATCAAGATGGGTTAGCTGGGTCAGCAGTTAACGTTCACCTCAAACAACATTCGGTACCTACGTGTAGCGGCCATGAATTACTTGACTTTAACTCATAATCTGAAAAGAATGCTTTTTGAGGTGAACGTTAACTGCTGACCCAGCTAACCCATCTTGATCGAAGCAAACTTACTTTCTATACGTGTACATACGTGTACCTACGTGTACATACGTGTACCTTCGTGTACCTACGTGTACCTACGTGTACCATCGTGTACATACGTGTACCAACGTGACCTTACGTGTAACTACGTGTACCTACGTGTACATACGTGTACATTCGTGTACATACGTGTACATACGTGTACCAACGTGTACCTTCGTGTACCTACGTGTACCAACGTGAACTTACGTGTACCTACGTGAACCTACGTGTACCTACGTGTACCAAAGCTGATCCAGTACCTAACTATGCTCACCAACATGCTAACCGAGCTAACCGAGAAACTGAACCACCGGTACAGTGATGCTATCCCAAAAGGACTTTCAAGCTGACCAAACTGGCAGTACTGCTGACTGACATGATTTTGATGGTGACCCCGCTGACTTTGATGGTGACCAAGTTCACCCAGGACCTGACTATGCTGTCCAACATGCTAACCAAGCTGACCGAACATGAGTTATTTGACTTTGACCCATAATCTGGAAAGAATGCTGTTTGATGTGAGCGTTGGTCGAAGCAAGGTTACTTTGTATACGTGTACCTATTTGTACCTACGTGTACCTACGTGTTCCTACGTGTACATACGTTTACCTACGTGTACCAAAGACCCACATGCTTACCGAGGTAACCGAGATACTGAACCACCAATACAGTGATGCTATCCTAAACAGACTTTGAAGCTGATCAAACTGATTGTACTGCTGAACGACGTGACCTTGAATGTGAACCATCTGACCCTAACCTTTTTCTGGGAAAAGAATCTACTGGGTTAAGAGTTACAGTAAGGACAGTGATGTTGATAGCTAATTGCAGCTTAAGCATGCAGCTACATTTACACACCAAGCAATATGTTGCAACATGTGCAACTCATTTTTTGGGACACGACAGGGCAGCCGACCTGCTAGTAAATGTGGTAGGTTAGGACAGTGTTGTTGGTCTTGAATTGCAGCTTATACATACACCAACATAGATTCATAATGCCACATGTTGCAACTTGTGCAAATATTCCTGCAATTGCATCCTGAAGTTCCTAAAAGTTTTGGGAGCACAGACAAGACTAAACTGTATTTATAGACTGATACTATTTGACCATACTCTGGAAATAAAGGATATCCAGGGTTAAGGCTTACAGCTAGGACAGTGTTGTTGGTATTGACTTCCAACATAAACATTAAGCTACATTTACACACCAAGCAACATGTTACAACTTACGCAAACAATACTGCAATTGCATCCTGAATTTAATACAATTTTGGTGACCACAGAATACAATAAACTGTAAATAGAGTCAGAAAGTGTTCGGCAATATTCTGTGAAAAGGCTCTACTGAGTAAAGAATTATAGCTAGGACAGTGTTGTTGGTCTTGAATTGCAAGCATTGCTGAAATTGCATCTGAAGTTAATACAATTTTGCGGAGCACTGACTGGACTAAGCTGTATTTATTTATAGACTGATAATATTTGAACATACTCTTAGAAAAGAATCTCCTGGGTTAAGGATTATAGCTAGAACAGTGTTGTTGGTAGCTAATTTCAGCTAATGCATGCAGCTACATTTACACACCAAGCAATATGTTGCAACATGTGCAAATATTGCAGAAACAACAGTCTGAAGTTACTAAACGTTTGGGACATGACAGCGCAGCCGACCTGCTAGTAAATGTGGTCGTTTTACAATACTCTGTGAAAAGGCTCTCCTAAGCTAAGGGTTAGAGCTAGATCAATGTTGTTGGTCTTGAATTGCAGCTTATATATGCAGCAACATGAATACATCATGCCACATGTTGCAATTTGAGCAAACATTGCTGTAATTGCATCCTGATGTTTCTGAAAATTTTGGGAGCACAGACAAGACTAAACTGTATTTATAGACTAATAATATTTTACCATACTCTGGAACAAATGGTGTCCAGGGTTAAGACTTACAGCTAGGACAATGCTGTTGGAATTGATTTCCAGCCTGAACATGCAGCTATATTTACACACCAAGCAACATGTTGCAACTTGTGCAAACAATGCTGCTATTGCATCCTAATGTTAATTAAATGTTGGTGACCACAGACTACAATAAACTGTAAGAAGAGACCAAAAGTTTTCGATCATACTCTGAGAAAATGCTCTTTGAAGTTTAAGGTTAGAGCTTGGACAACACGTTGGTCTTGCATTACAGCTAATACACGCAGCAACATGTACACACCAAGAAACATGTTACATCTTGTGCAATCATTGCTGAAATTGCATCCTGAAGTTAACACAATTTTGGGGAGCACAGACTGGACTAAACTGTATTTATTTATAGACTGATAATATTTGACCATACTCTAGGAAAAGGATCTCATGGGTTACAGATTATAGGTAGAACAGTGTTGTTGGTAGCTAATTTCAGCTTGTGCATGCAGCTACATTTACACACCAAGCAATATGTTGCAACATGTGCAAACATTGCAGAAACAACAGTCTGAAGTTACTAAAACTTTGGGACACAACAGGGCAGCCGACCTGCTAGTAAATCTTTACAATACTATGTGAAAAGGCTCTCCTAAGCTGAGGGTTAGGGCTAGATCAATGTTGTTGGTCTTGAATTGCAGCATATATATGCAGCAACATGAATACATCATGCCTCATGTTGCAATTTGAGCAGAAATTGCTGCAATTGCATCCTAAATCTGCTAAATATTTGGGAAGCATAGACAAGACTTAATTGTATTTATAGACTTATAATATTTGATCATACTCTGGAAAAAAGGATGTCCAGGGTTTTTGCTTACAGCTAGGACAGTGTTGTTGGTATTGATTTTCAGCCTGAACAGACAGCTACATTTACATACCAAGCAACATGTTGAAACTTGCACAAACAATACTGCAATTGCATCCTGAAGTTAATAAAATGTTGGTGACCACAGACTAGAATAAACTGTTAGTAGAGACAGAAAGTGTTCGACCATACTCTGTGAAAAGTCTCTTCTGAGTTCAAAGTTATAGCTTGGACAGTGTTGTTGGTCTTGAATTGCAGCTTATACACGCAGCAACATGTACATACCAAGTAACATGTTGCATCTAATTCAAACATTGCTGAAATTGCATCTGAAGTTAATACAATTTTTGCGAGCACTGACTGGACTAAGCTGTATTTATTTATAGACTGATAATATTTGAACATACTCTTAGAAAAGAATCTCCTGGGTTAAGGATTATAGCTAGAACATTGTTGTTGGTAGCTAATTTCAGCTGATGCATGCAGCTACATTTACACACCAAGCAATATGTTGCAACATGTGCAAACATTGCAGAAACAACCGTCTGAAGTTACTAAACGTTTGGGACATGACAGCGCAGCCGACCTGCTAGTAAATGTGGTCGTTTTACAATACTCTGTGAAAAGGCTCTCCTAAGCTAAGGGTTAGAGCTAGATCATTGTTGTTGGTCTTGAATTGCAGCTTATATATGCAGCAACATGATTACATCATGCCACATGGTGCGATTTGAGCAAAAATTGCTGCAACTGCATCCTAAATTTGCTGAAAATTTGGGAAGCATAGACAAGACTTAACTGTATTTATAGACTTATAATATTTGATCATACTCTGGAAAAAAAGATGTCCAGGGTTATTGCTTACAGCTAGGACAGTGTTGTTGGTATTGATTTTCAGCCTGAACAAGCAGCTACATTTACATACCAAGCAACATGTTGCAACTTGCACAAACACTGCTGCAATTGCATCCTGAAGTTAATAAAATGTTGGTGACCACAAAATACAATAAACTGTAAGTAGAGTCAGAAAGTTTTCGACCATACTCTGTAAAAAGTCTCTTCTGAGTTGAGGATTATAGCTAGGACAGTGTTGTTGGTCTTGAATCGCAGCTTATACATACAGCAACAAGTACACACCAAGAAACATGTTGCATCTTGTGCAAGCATTGCTGAAATTGCATCCTGAAGTCAATACAATTTTGGGGAGCACAGACTTGACTAAACTGTATTTATTTATAGACTGATAATATTTGAACATACTCTGGGAAAAGTATCTCCTGGGTTAAGGGTTATAGCTAGGACAGTGCTGTTGGTAGCTAACTTCAGCTTAATTATGCAGCTACATTTACACACCAAGTAATATGTTGCAACATGTGCAAACATTGCAGAATTACCAGCCTGGAGTTACTCAATTGTTGGGACCCGACGTAGCCTAAGGGATTAGGGTTATGTGGGTTAGGGTTATGTGGGTCACGGTTATGTGGGTTACGGTTATGTGGGTTAGGGTTAGGTGGGTTAACCCACCTAATCCTAACCCACCTAAACGTAAACCATGATTTGGCTATTTCTTTAATTTGAATATGAATATTAAGTAACAACCCTTACACTGGGTTAACATATCAATCGACTCAGTTCTCTATCAACCGTCGTAGTGATAAGACGTGTAATTATTAATTACAGGACAACTAACAGGTAAGATACTTGTTTGTCGTTTGATTTTGGATAGGTGGGGGTATTTGATTACATAATTAATTTGACGATTAAGCATTTCATTAATAATAATTTCTCCTTTCCTCTTACGCCAAATATGTACATATTAAGCTGTTTATTTGAACGCCCCCCTGTTGTTCTACTTTGCATATGACCTGCCTCATTGTACATATCATAGCAAAAGACAATGCACTACGTTAATTATATATTAAGAACAGTTCTACAGTAAATTTAAAGTCAATTGAAGCAAAAAAAACGATTTTGGATAGGCCAAGTACAATCTTGTCTCAAATCTTATGATCCAGTGAGCACTATTTGGCAGCTTACCTAAATTCATGTGGTTTTTTTAACTTGAGGTTATAGTTAATTTCAAACAAATAACACAATTCTTTCATATTATATCAAAAGCAGACAACATGGCCCAGCTATCAACCAACACATCATGTCGTGTTTATGTAGATTTAACTAATATTAATTTTTGGATGTCATATATATTATCAAACTCCCAGTATTGATTTTCTGTTGTTGATTGGCCCCATGTTCTCGAAACATCTCAAATTTGACAATTTCTTAACTCTATCTTATTTCTTAATCAAATCTCAATCAGTCAAGACATTTTAAAATTTCCCTTAAATGTCTAAGTAACTGCATATTATTAACTGCATATATTATTTGAGGGTATAGGCAAATAATTATTAAATAATTTAAACAACGGATAATAAAAGAATTGTTATTTTTTTTAAAGCCTCTTAATTTATTTTTTTATTATTAATATTTAAACGAAAAATAAAGCTACAATGTATCTTTACTCTAAATTAATCGCATTATTTTCTCTTGAGGTTGTGCTTGTTCAAAACAATATATTTTTGTTGTTGTATTGTAATGATATATCATGTCCATTTTATATATGTTTCCTTTTATGTCATTTATATAATTTATCATTTGTATATATGTACACAAACTTATATTATTGTTCATTTTGAAATGTTAATCACATGTATGTTACATAATTATGATATTACTCAACAGGAGGCAATAAAAAGATCAATCAATGAAGTTATCTATATACAATTTAAAAGAATCTATAAGCCCATGCAATTTTGAAATAGAAACAAGAATGTACACGTATATACACGTAGTTACAGGTAAGGTCACGTTGGTACACGTATGTACACGTAGGTACACGAAGGTACACGTAGGTACACGAAGGTACACGTTGGTAAACGTAAGTTTACGTTGGTACACGTAGGTGCACGATGATACACGTATGTCCACATAGGTACAAGAAGGTACACGTATGTACACATATGTACCCACATTCTAACTGAGCTAACCGAGAAACTGATCAATCGGTACAGTGATGCTATTCCAAAATCAAGTTCTGTTTCTCGGTTAGCTCTGTTAGCATGTGGTTCAGCACGGTTATGTACTGGATCAGCTTTGTTACAAGTAGGTACACGTAACTTCACGTAAGTACACACAGGTAGACGTAGGTACACGTAGATACACGTAGGTACACGTAAGTAAATATAGGTACACGTAAGTTCACGTAGGTACACGTAGGTAAACATATGTACATGTAGGTAAATGTAGGTACACGTAGGTACACGTAAGTTCACGTAGGTACACGTAAGTACACGTAGGTATTCGTACTCTGTACTTTGTACTTTGTACATCAGCTTTGTTACACGTAGGTCCACGTAGGTTCACGTAGATACACGTCGGTACACGTAACTTCACCTAAGTACACATAGGTACACGTTGGTACACGTAGGTACACGTAAGTTCACGTAGGTACACGTAAATACACGTAGGTACACGTAAGTACATGTAGGTACACGTAAGTTCACGTAGGTACACGTATGTACACGTAGGTAAATGTAGGTACACGGAGGTACACGTAAGTTCACTTAGGTACACGTAAGTTCACGTAGGTACACGTAAGTACACGTAGGTATTCGTACTTTGTACATCAGCTTTGTTACACGTAGGTACACGTAGGTTCACGTAGATACACGTCGGTACACGTAACTTCACCTAAGTACACAAAGGTACACGTTGGTACACGTAGGTACACGTAAGTTCACGTAGGTACACGTAAATACACGTAGGTACACGTAGGTAAACATAGGTACACTTATACAAAGTAACCTTGCTTCGACCGAGATGGGTTAGCTGGTGAACAGTTAACGTTCATCTCAAACAGCCTTCTTTTCATATTAAGGGTCTAAGTTAAGTAACTCAAGGTCGGTCAGCTCGGATCGCATGGTGGTCAGCATAGTCAGGTCCTAGGTCAGCTTGGTCAACATCAAAGTTAGCTGGGTCACCATCAAAGTCAGGTCTGTCTGCAGTGCAGTCAGTTTGGTCAGCTTGAAAGATTTTTTGGGATAGCATCACTCTACCGGTGGTTCAGTTTCTCGGTTAGCTCGGTTACCATGTGGTTCAGCATGGTTATGTACTGGATCAGCTTTGGTACACGTATGTACACGTAGGTTCACGTAGATACACGTCGGTACACGTACCTTCACCTAAGTACACATAGGTACACGTTGGTACACGTAAGTTCAGGTAGGTACACGTAAGTACACATAGGTACACGTAGGTACACGCAGGTACACGAAGGTACACGTAGGTACACGAAGGTACACGTAGGTACACGTATATAAAGTAACCTTGCTTCGATCAAGATGGGTTAGCTGGGTCAGCAGTTCACGTTCACCTCAAACAACATTCAGTTTAACTCATAATCTGAAAAGATTGCTTTTTGAGGTGAACGTGAACTGCTGACCTAGCTAACCCATCTTGATCGAAGCAAATTTACTTTCTATACGTGTACATACGTGTACCTACGTGTACCTACGTGTACCTTCGTGTACCTACGTGTACCAACGTGAACTTACGTGTATCAACGTGTACCTTCGTGTACCTACGTGTACCTTCGTGTACCTACGTGTACCTACGTGAACCTACGTGTACATACGTGTACCAACGTGACCTTACCTGTAACTACGTGTACATACGTGTATATTCGTGTACCTACGTGTACTAACGTGAACTTACGTGTACCTACGTGTACCTATATGTACATACGTGTACCTACTTGTACCTAAGCGTACCTACATGTACCTACGTGTACCTACGTGTACCAAAGCTGATCTTGTACCTAACCATGGTGACCCACATTCTAACTGAGCTAACCGAGAAACTGATCAATCGGTACAGTGATGCTATTCCAAAATCAATTTCAAGCTGACTAAAATGATTGTGATGGTAACCCATTTGACTTTGATGGTACCAAACTGACTTAGAACCTGACTATGCTGACCAACATACTAACCAAGCTGACCGACCATGAGTTACTTGACTTTGACACATAAACTGAAAAGAATGCTGAAAGGTCAGAATTGTCAGGTCCTAGGTCAGATTGGTCACTATCAAAGTTAGCTGTGTCACAATCAAAGTCAGGATTGTCAGCAGTACAGTCATTTAGGTCAGCTTGAAAGTTGTTTTTGGGATAGCATCACTCTACCGGTGGTTCTGTTTCTCGGTTAGCTCTGTTAGCATGTGGTTCAGCACGGTTATGTACTGGATCAGCTTTATAAACGTAGGTACACGTAACTTCACGTAAGTACACACAGGTACACGTATATACACGTAGGTACACGTAAGTTCACGTAGGTACACGTAGGTAAACATAGGTACACGTAGGTAAATGTAGGTACACGTAGGTACACGTAAGTTCACTTAGGTACACGTTGGTACACGTAAGTTCAGGTAGGTACACGTAAGTACACATAGGTACACGTAGGTACACGCAGGTACACGAAGGTAGGTACACGTATATAAAGTAACCTTGCTTCGATCAAGATGGGTTAGCTGGGTCAGCAGTTAACGTTCACCTCAAACAACATTCAGTTTAACTCATAATCTGAAAAGATTGCTTTTTGAGGTGAACGTGAACTGCTGACCCAGCTAACCCACCTTGATCGAAGCAAATTTACTTTCTATACGTGTACATACGTGTACCTACGTGTATTTACGTGTACCTACGTGTACCAACGTGAACTTACGTCTACCAACGTGTACCTTCGTGTACCTACGTGTACCTTCGTGTACCGTTCACCTCAAACAACATTCGGTTTAACTCATAATCTGAAAAGAATGCTTTTTGAGGTGAACGTTAACTGCTGACCCAGCTAACCCATCTTGATCGAAGCAAATTTACTTTCTCTACGTGTACATACGTGTACCTACGTGTACCTTCGTGTACCTACGTGTACCAACGTGAACTTACGTCTACCAACGTGTACCTTCGTGTACCTACGTGTACCTTCGTGTACCTACGTGTACAGACGTGGACCAACGTGTACCTTCGTGTACTTACGTGTACATACGTGTACATACGTGTACCAACGTGACCTTACGTGTAACTACGTGTACCTACGTGTACCTACGTGTACATTCGTGTTTTTTCGTCATTTTTTCAACAACAAATGTTGGTTCGGAAAATTCAATGGTTCAAGAACAAATGTTGGTTCGGAAAATTCAATGGTGTCATTCATTTTTCGATATCACTTACAGTTCATAATGACAGATCTCAATGGAATTTTTCACTTTTTAAATTAGGTCACCAAGGGTCATGATTTTTTTTTTCAACAACAAATGTTGGTTCGGAAAATTCAATGGTGTCATTCATTTTTCGATATCACTTCCGGTTCATAATATCAGTTCTCAATGGAATTTTTCACTTTTTGAATTAGGTCACCAAGGGTCATGATTTTTTTTTTCAACAACAAATGTTGGTTCGGAAAATTCAATGGTGTCATTCATTTTTCGATATCATTTCCGGTTCATAATGTCAGATCTCAATGGAATTTTTCACTTTTTGAATTAGGTCACCAAGGGTCATGATTTTTTTTTTCAACAACAAATGTTGGTTCGCAAAATTCAATGGTGTCATCCATTTTTCGATATCACTTCCGGTTCATAATGTCAGATCTCAATTGAATTTGCGGTTTAGCATTGCCTTTCAGTCTATATCACATTCATTTCCAAATATGGAATATTTTGTGTCATGTGATCAAAAGTGGGCGGTCTTCCCCATCCCCAATTCCCCATTTCGTCAAAATGCCTATACCCTAACCCTAACCCTAACCCTAACCCTAACCCTAACCCTAACCCTAACCCTAACCCTAACCCTAACCCTAACCCTAACCGTGTACCTACGTGTACCTATATGTACATACGTGTACCTACTTGTACCTAAGCGTACCTACATGTACCTACGTGTACCTACGTGTACCAAAGCTGATCTTGTACCTAACCATGGTGACCCACATTCTAACTGAGCTAACCGAGAAACTGATCAATCGGTACAGTGATGCTATTCCAAAATCAATTTCAAGCTGACTAAAATGATTGTGATGGTAACCCATTTGACTTTGATGGTACCAAACTGTCTTAGAACCTGACTATGCTGACCAACATACTAACCAAGCTGACCGACCATGAGTTACTTGACTTTGACACATAAACTGAAAAGAATGCTGAAAGGTCAGAATTGTCAGGTCCTAGGTCAGATTGGTCACTATCAAAGTTAGCTGTGTCACAATCAAAGTCAGGATTGTCAGCAGTACAGTCATTTAGGTCAGCTTGAAAGTTGTTTTTGGGATAGCATCACTCTACCGGTGGTTCTGTTTCTCGGTTAGCTCTGTTAGCATGGGGTTCAGCACGGTTATGTACTGGATCAGCTTTATAAACGTAGGTACACGTAACTTCACGTAAGTACACACAGGTACACGTATATACACGTATGTACACGTAAGTTCACGTAGGTACACGTAGGTAAACATAGGTACACGTAGGTAAATGTAGATACACGTAGGTACACGTAAGTTCACTTAGGTACACGTTGGTACACGTAAGTTCAGGTAGGTACACGTAAGTACACATAGGTACACGTAGGTACACGCAGGTACACGAAGGTAGGTACACGTATATAAAGTAACCTTGCTTCGATCAAGATGGGTTAGCTGGGTCAGCAGTTAACGTTCACCTCAAACAACATTCAGTTTAACTCATAATCTGAAAAGATTGCTTTTTGAGGTGAACGTGAACTGCTGACCCAGCTAACCCATCTTGATCGAAGCAAATTTACTTTCTATACGTGTACATACGTGTACCTACGTGTACCTACGTGTACCTTCGTGTACTTACGTGTACCAACGTGAACTTACGTGTATCAACGTGTACCTTCGTGTACCTACGTGTACCTTCGTGTACCTACGTGTACCTACGTGAACCTACGTGTACATACGTGTACCAACGTGACCTTACCTGTAACTACGTGTACATACGTGTATATTCGTGTACCTACGTGTACTAACGTGAACTTACGTGTACCTACGTGTACCTATATGTACATACGTGTACCTACTTGTACCTAAGCGTACCTACATGTACCTACGTGTACCTACGTGTACCAAAGCTGATCTTGTACCTAACCATGGTGACCCACATTCTAACTGAGCTAACCGAGAAACTGATCAATCGGTACAGTGATGCTATTCCAAAATCAATTTCAAGCTGACTAAAATGATTGTGATGGTAACCCATTTGACTTTGATGGTACCAAACTGTCTTAGAACCTGACTATGCTGACCAACATACTAACCAAGCTGACCGACCATGAGTTACTTGACTTTGACACATAAACTGAAAAGAATGCTGAAAGGTCAGAATTGTCAGGTCCTAGGTCAGATTGGTCACTATCAAAGTTAGCTGTGTCACAATCAAAGTCAGGATTGTCAGCAGTACAGTCATTTAGGTCAGCTTGAAAGTTGTTTTTGGGATAGCATCACTCTACCGGTGGTTCTGTTTCTCGGTTAGCTCTGTTAGCATGGGGTTCAGCACGGTTATGTACTGGATCAGCTTTATAAACGTAGGTACACGTAACTTCACGTAAGTACACACAGGTACACGTATATACACGTATGTACACGTAAGTTCACGTAGGTACACGTAGGTAAACATAGGTACACGTAGGTAAATGTAGATACACGTAGGTACACGTAAGTTCACTTAGGTACACGTTGGTACACGTAAGTTCAGGTAGGTACACGTAAGTACACATAGGTACACGTAGGTACACGCAGGTACACGAAGGTAGGTACACGTATATAAAGTAACCTTGCTTCGATCAAGATGGGTTAGCTGGGTCAGCAGTTAACGTTCACCTCAAACAACATTCAGTTTAACTCATAATCTGAAAAGATTGCTTTTTGAGGTGAACGTGAACTGCTGACCCAGCTAACCCACCTTGATCGAAGCAAATTTACTTTCTATACGTGTACATACGTGTACCTACGTGTATTTACGTGTACCTACGTGTACCAACGTGAACTTACGTCTACCAACGTGTACCTTCGTGTACCTACGTGTACCTTCGTGTACCGTTCACCTCAAACAACATTCGGTTTAACTCATAATCTGAAAAGAATGCTTTTTGAGGTGAACGTTAACTGCTGACCCAGCTAACCCATCTTGATCGAAGCAAATTTACTTTCTCTACGTGTACATACGTGTACCTACGTGTACCTTCGTGTACCTACGTGTACCAACGTGAACTTACGTCTACCAACGTGTACCTTCGTGTACCTTCGTGTACCTACGTGTACCTTCGTGTACCTACGTGTACCTTCGTGTACCTACGTGTACAGACGTGGACCAACGTGTACCTTCGTGTACTTACGTGTACATACGTGTACCAACGTGACCTTACGTGTAACTACGTGTACCTACGTGTACCTACGTGTATATTCGTGTTTTTCGTCATTTTTTCAACAACAAATGTTGGTTCGGAAAATTCAATGGTGTCATCCATTTTTCGATATCACTTCCGGTTCATAATGTCAGATATTAATGGAATTTTCCACTTTTTGAATTAGAACAAATGTCGGTTCGGAAAATTCAATGGTGTCATTCATTTTTCGATATCACTTACGGTTCATAATGACAGATCTCAATGGAATTTTCCACTTTTTGAATAAGGTCACCAAGGGTCATGATTTTTTTTTTTCAAGAACAAATGTTGGTTCGGAAAATTCAATGGTGTCATTCATTTTTCGATATCACTTACAGTTTATAATGACAGATCTCAATGGAATTTTCCACTTTTTAAATTAGGTCACCAAGGGTCATGATTTTTTTTTTCAACAACAAATGTTGGTTCGGAAAATACAATGGTGTCATTCATTTTTCGATATCACTTCCGGTTCATAATATCAGATCTCAATGGAATTTTTCACTTTTTGAATTAGGTCACCAAGGGTCATGATTTTTTTATTCAACAACAAATGTTGGTTCGGAAAATTCAATGGTGTCATCCATTTTTCGATATCACTTCCGGTTCATAATGTCAGATCTCAATTGAATTTGCGGTTTAGCATTGCCTTTCAGTCTATATCACATTAATTTCCAAATATGGAATATTTTGTGTCATGTGATCAAAAGTGGGCGGTCTTCCCCATCCCCAATTCCCCATTTCGTCAAAATGCCTATACCCTAACCCTAACCCTAACCCTAACCCTAACCCTAACCCTAACCCTAACCCTAACCCTAACCCTAACCCTAACCCTAACCCTAACCCTAACCCTAACCCTAACCCTAACCCTAACCACGATAATATGTTACCCACGATAATATGGTACCCACGATAATATGTTACCCACGATAATATGGTACATGCAACACAGAGGGAAATCGGGAAACTGCGTGTTTTTTTTTTTTTAACATAGCTGGACCCGTAAAGGCGACAGTTTAAGCGTCCTGCCTACCCACTCTACGGATCGCGCCAGTCCCCCAGCCATACGCAGAGTGCTGCCAACAGACTCCGGGCGAGCTCTTCCCCGTCAGCGCGGACAGACGGCGGGAGTGACAGCCACTCTCTTCGGGCAGACACGCAGGGCGGACTGCCTTATAGCCGCTACGGGCCCGGCGCGCGTTTTAACCCAGCCATACGCAGAGTGCTGCCTACAGACTCCGGGCGAGCTCTTCCCCGTCAGCGCGGATCGACGGCGGGAGTAACAGCCTATTTCTTCGGGCAGGCACGCAGGGGGACTGCCTTGTAGCCGCTACGGGCCCGGCGCGCGTTTTCCCCGAGCCATACGCAGAGTGCTGCCTACAGACTCCGGGCGAGCTCTTCCCCGTCAGCGCGGATCGACGGCGGGAGTGACAGCCTATTTCTTCGGGCAGACACGCAGGGGGGACTGCCTTCTGGCCGCTACGGGCCCGGCGCGCGTTTTCCCCGAGCCATACGCAGAGAGCTGCCTACAGACTCCGGGCGAGCTCTTCCCCGTCAGCGCGGACAGACGGCGGGAGTGACAGCCACTCTCTTCGGGCAGACACGCAGGGCGGACTGCCTTATAGCCGCTACGGGCCCGGCGCGCGTTTTAACCCAGCCATACGCAGAGTGCTGCCTACAGACTCCGGGCGAGCTCTTCCCCGTCAGCGCGGACAGACGGCGGGCGTGACAGCCACTCTCTTCGGGCAGACACGCAGGGCGGACTGCCTTATAGCCGCTACGGGCCCGGCGCGCGTTTTAACCCAGCCATACGCAGAGTGCTGCCTACAGACTCCGGGCGAGCTCTTCCCCGTCAGCGCGGACAGACGGCGGGAGTGACAGCCACTCTCTTCGGGCAGACACGCAGGGCGGACTGCCTTGTAGCCGCTACGGGCCCGGCGCGCGTTTTCCCCGAGCCATACGCAGAGTGCTGCCTACAGACTCCGGGCGAGCTCTTCCCCGTCAGCGCGGATCGACGGCGGGAGTGACAGCCTATTTCTTCGGGCAGACACGCAGGGGGGACTGCCTTCTGGCCGCTACGGGCCCGGCGCGCGTTTTCCCCGAGCCATACGCAGAGAGCTGCCTACAGACTCCGGGCGAGCTCTTCCCCGTCAGCGCGGACAGACGGCGGGAGTGACAGCCACTCTCTTCGGGCAGACACGCAGGGCTGACTGCCTTATAGCCGCTACGGGCCCGGCGCGCGTTTTAACCCAGCCATACGCAGAGTGCTGCCTACAGACTCCGGGCGAGCTCTTCCCCGTCAGCGCGGACAGACGGCGGGAGTGACAGCCACTCTCTTCGGGCAGACACGCAGGGCGGACTGCCTTATAGCCGCTACGGGCCCGGCGCGCGTTTTAACCCAGCCATACGCAGAGTGCTGCCTACAGACTCCGGGCGAGCTCTTCCCCGTCAGCGCGGATCGACGGCGGGAGTAACAGCCTATTTCTTCGGGCAGGCACGCAGGGGGACTGCCTTGTAGCCGCTACGGGCCCGGCGCGCGTTTTCCCCGAGCCATACGCAGAGTGCTGCCTACAGACTCCGGGCGAGCTCTTCCCCGTCAGCGCGGATCGACGGCGGGAGTGACAGCCTATTTCTTCGGGCAGACACGCAGGGGGGACTGCCTTCTGGCCGCTACGGGCCCGGCGCGCGTTTTCCCCGAGCCATACGCAGAGAGCTGCCTACAGACTCCGGGCGAGCTCTTCCCCGTCAGCGCGGACAGACGGCGGGAGTGACAGCCACTCTCTTCGGGCAGACACGCAGGGCGGACTGCCTTATAGCCGCTACGGGCCCGGCGCGCGTTTTAACCCAGCCATACGCAGAGTGCTGCCTACAGACTCCGGGCGAGCTCTTCCCCAGCCATACGCAGAGTGATGCCTACAGACTCGAGGCGAGCTCTATTCCCTGTCAGCGCGGAGAGACGGCGGGAGTGACTAGAGGTTAAATTTGGTAATATCCCTTGTCCGGGCCTTTGCATAACACTGTGTGTTTGACAGGACTAACCTCGGGACTCCCTTAATAAGCGAAGCGAGCACTTAGCCCGTCAGTGCGGGTGAAGCACACACTGTTCTACACCCGCCCGGCAAAGGGATATTACCAAATTTAACACAGAGTGCTGCCCTAGACAATTGCGGGGCGGGTCGCCTCCGGAGGACATCGCGTGATACAGAGGCGTTCGTGAAAGCTTTTCTGCTGGATAATGAATAAAAGTGTTCCACTCCATTGTGGAATTTGTGTCGTTCCACTCCCCGTGACGAGGCTCGCTAGGACGGACGGCTACCCTTAAATTACGCGGGTAGAAATGACTGGGGTAGAAATCCTGCCCTGACAGAAGGCTAGCACTTCGATTGTAACGTCGGGACTGCCCCTAACACGCGAAGCGAGCACTCATCGCGGGTAGACGGCGGGAGTAACAGCTACTCTCTTCGGGCAGGCATGCAGGTGAACGTCCCACACACTGTTCTACAGAGGCTCGGCCATGGGATATTACCAAATTGAACGCAGAGTGCTGCCAAACATACCATTTAAATGCGCAATCGGTCATTTATAGCATGACATTGCGTACATTTTAACTGCAGCACTGACCCTAAACCCTAACCCTAACCCTAACCCTAACCCTAACCCTAACCCTAACCCTAACCCTAACCCTAACCCTAACCCTAACCCTAACCCTTTCATTCTTTTTGTATATTGGGTTATTTGTTATCGGCGTAGCGGTCAAATATTACTTTCAATATCTCCATATATTCTTCGGCATCATTATGCTTACTTTAATAAAACGTGTATAGTATACTGACTGTGTTTATTTTATTATATTGTTGTGTAATCCAAAAGTGTTTTATATGTGTACTTGCTATTTTAGAGACCTATAGAGCATAAGCGTTTTATATCGTGTACACGCATCTGACATGTGCAGATAAGTTCAAGAGACAGAGTTAGATACAAGAGAGTCCGGGCGCAATACCCTAGCTCTTTCCGAAAAGACCCCTTGGTTCTTTAGCGTGGTCAGTGTAAAGCACCGATACACACGAGGCACTTTTTTCTGGAAATTACCAGTACTTGACCTCTGGTTGATTCGGAAACCCTTAAAGCACCCCGAACCTCTGGATTTACAGTCTAGCGTTGTAACCACCTGACCAACGGGCGACTTTACATAGTTCCCAGAATAACAATTATTTACCTCCCCTGGCAGCCATTTTGATATATAGAGAAATTTCAAATATAATTAAGTTAAACAATTGCATATGCAAAAATAATTAAAACAAGAAGTCGATATAATCAGATCATATAAAGGCATGAACGACATATATTGGTCATACTCAAATTCGTTGGTGTTTTCCTTATGATCACATTTTTTTTTTTAAATATCCTCTATTAATGCTCATCATATTTGCCTATCAAAATGGCCGACAAGCGAGTTAATTATTATAGTTGTGGGAACTATGTATTGAAAACTTCTATGACACATGTACGATCCGACCTGATGTCGACACTGGTCGCAAATGCTCTTGTTTCACATACCTACTTAAGTAATAACTCTAAAACAGTCCAACCAGTGCTAAAGACCACATTTGTATGGCAATTCCCTGTCTATAGTAACCACACTAGAAATATCCCTATTAGTCGTTTTCTGCATAATAGACGACCCTGCAATTAAAGACCCTCTGTGAACGAAACCAAGATTGCTGTATAGGTGTTCCAATAGGTGGTCTTTAAAGACAGGTTGGACTGTGGTTTCTTGTATCCAGGTCTCGAATATGGATGCGCACGCATATCGTTTACTTCGCGTGAAATATTTTTTGTCATTACCTCTTTTTTTCGCTTACTATATTTGTTAATAATTAACAAATAAAGGTGCTCCATGATTGGTTGATTGATTGTTTGTTGTTCTACGCCGCTTTCAACAATGTTTCAGCTATATCACGGCGTTTCCTGGGTAAATTACCAGTACTACTGATCCATTTATCCTGACACCAGCCAGTAAATCGAAATGTTAACCCGAAATCCTGAGGGCCAAGGAGGGAAGCCATTGCTACCACTTTTAAAGTATTTAGCATGACCCGGCCGGGGATCGAACACGTGATCCACGAAAACAAACTTAACATCAGTATTTAAATTATGGGATAACACTTTGATAGTGCGAACATACTATAACGGATCGAAATGGATACCGCATTACAAATGTTTCTCGAGTTCTGTGACAAATTGGCAATCAATGCATAGCTTTATCAGACTGCGTGGAACAGCCGGCAGATCTGCATCTATACTGTTTTTACAATATCTCTATGGCTGGTTATATAGCCGCTCCGTTACCGAACATGGAATACCAAGCTATGAGTTTTGCCATGAAGCAAAACCACGAGGGTCGATTTTGTTATGTCTTATCTACCAATATGCCTATAACTTGACTTGCTTCATATGTATGACTATTTAATTGGACACGCGTACTCGTCTTGTATTCAGTCTGACAAAGCGACGTGAACAGCTTGCTCCTGATCACATGTTGTGTTCATACAATAGATGCACAGACCGTCTTTTGTTTATAGACCATACCGCGGGCTTGGCGTGAAACGGTTGTAACTAAAAACCTATTTGGAAAACCCTGGTTTAGGGGCAATTTTGACCCCTTTTTAAACAATGCAAATTTAGGTACCATTGCCCAGAACGAGCAATGGCACATACACACCATTGTTTACCAAGAAAAATGATTTAACGCTTATAAAGACTTTATGGCGAGGTGATTAACTTTGGTAAAAAAATACCAATTTTAGTTACAACCGTTTCACGCCAAGCCCTCGATACAGCGATGATAAGTAACAACTAATATAAAGGAAAGCCCAAGTTAACAGAAAACAGTATAAAGTGATGTGATAGTAATGATCTACAGCTTAAAGCTTTAAACAATGATAATTATAAAAGTGAATTGTTATATGTAAATTCTGGATTTCTTATTAGGTTAAGAAAATACCATGGCAATTCAAAATAATAATTTGACAGAGGGAACCATGCGATTTGAGGGAGGTTAATATATATAAAATTGTGTCAAAATATAGGATTATACAAAGCCAATATAAAAAAATAGCGGTATACAGGTTCAATACTGGATTCTTGTTGAATATTGTGCCATCTACGTTATGTGTACCAAGTGAGGTATACAGGTTCACATTACTGGATTCTTGTTGAATATTGTGCCATCTACGTTATGTGTACCATGTGAGGTATACAGGTTCATTACTGGATTCTTGTTGAATATTGTGTCATCAACGTTATGTGTACCATGTGAGGTATACAGGTTCATTACTGGATTCTTGTTGAATATTGTGCCATCTACGTTATGTGTACCATGTGAGGTATACAGGTTCATTACTGGATTCTTGTTGAATATTGTTCCATCTACGTTATGTTTACCATGTGAGGTATACAGGTTCACATTACTGGATTCTTGTTGAATATTGTGCCATCTACGTTATGTGTACCATGTGAGGTATACAGGTTCATTACTGGATTCTTGTTGAATATTGTGTCATCTACGTTATGTGTACCATGTGAGGTATACAGGTTCATTACTGGATTCTTGTTGAATAGTGTGTCATCTACGTTATGTGTATCATGTGAGGTATACAGGTTTATTACTGGATTCTTGTTGAATAGTGTGTCATCTACGTTATGTGTATCATGTGAGGTATACAGGTTTATTTCTGGATTCTTGTTGAATATTGTGTCATCTACGTTATGTGTACCATGTGAGGTATACAGGTTCACATTACTGGATTCTTGTTGAATATTGTGTCATCTACGTTATGTGTACCATGTGAGGTATACAGAATCATTACTGGATTCTTGTTGAATATTGTGTCATCTACGTTATGTGTACCATGTGAGGTATACAGGTTTATTACTGGATTCTTGTTGAATATTGTGCCATCTACGTTATGTGTACCATGTGAGGTATACAGGTTCATTACTGGATTCTTGTTGAATATTGTGTCATCTACGTTATATGTACCATGTGAGGTATACATGTTCATTACTGGATTCTTGTTGAATAGTGTGTCATCTACGTTATGTGTACCATGTGAGGTATACAGATTTATTACTGGATTCTTGTTGAATAGTGTGTCATCTAGGTTATGTGTACCATGTGAGGTATACAGGTTTATTACTGGATTCTTGTTGAATATTGTGTCATCTACGTTATGTGTACCATGTGAGGTATACAGGTTCACATTACTGGATTCTTGTTGAATATTGTGTCATCTACGTTATGTGTACCATGTGAGGTATACATGTTCATTACTGGATTCTTGTTGAATAGTGTGTCATCTACGTTATGTGTACCATGTGAGGTATACAGATTTATTACTGGATTCTTGTTGAATAGTGTGTCATCTAGGTTATGTGTACCATGTGAGGTATACAGGTTTATTACTGGATTCTTGTTGAATATTGTGTCATCTTTCGTTATGTGTACCATGTGAGGTATACAGGTTCACATTACTGGATTCTTGTTGAATATTGTGTCATCTACGTTATGTGTACCATGTGAGGTATACAGGTTTATTACTGGATTCTTGTTGAATATTGTGTCATCTACGTTATGTGTACCATGTGAGGTATACAGGTTCATTACTGGATTCTTGTTGAATATTGTGTCATCTACGTTATGTGTACCATGTGAGGTATACAGGTTCATTACTGGATTCTTGTTGAATATTGTGTCATCTACGTTATGTGTACCATGTGAGGTATACAGGTTCATTACTGGATTCTTGTTGAATATTGTGTCATCTACGTTATGTGTACCATGTGAGGTATACAGGTTCATTACTGGATTCTTGTTGAATATTGTGTCATCTACGTTATGTGTACCATGTGAGGTATACAGGTTCACATTACTGGATTCTTGTTGAATATTGTGCCATCTACGTTATGTGTACCATGTGAGATATACAGGTTCACATTACAGGATTCTTGTTGAATATTTTGCCATCTACGTTATGTGTACCATGTGAGGTATACAGGTTCATTACTGGATTATTGTTGAATATTGTGTCATCTACGTTATGTGTACCATGTGAGGTATACAGGTTCACATTACTGGATTCTTGTTGAATATTGTGTCATCTACGTTATGTGTACCATGTGAGGTATACAGGTTCACATTACAGGATTCTTGTTGAATATTGTGCCATCTACGTTATGTGTACCATGTGAGGTATACAGGTTCATTACTGGATTCTTGTTGAATATTGTGTCATCTACGTTATGTGTACCATGTGAGGTATACAGGTTCATTACTGGATTCTTGTTGAATATTGTGTCATCTACGTTATGTGTACCATGTGAGGTATACAGGTTCATTACTGGATTCTTGTTGAATATTGTGTCATCTACGTTATGTGTACCATGTGAGGTATACAGGTTCATTACTGGATTCTTGTTGAATATTGTGCCATCTACGTTATGTGTACCATGTGCAACCTAGGTTGTTTAAATCAATTATTTCGACTTTTGCATCGTACAAAAAGTGATATGATCGGTTATGCATGTAAAGTGAAACCTGAGTATAAATACCACCCATGGGGATACAACAGTCTGGCCCTTGTTCACAGGTGGTCTTTAAATACAGGGTCGTTTGCGTAGACAATGAGTACATGGGAAACTAAAAGTGTGGTTGCTAAAGACAGAGAATTGATATTCCAAGGCGGTCTTTAGAAAAGGTTTGACTGTATTTTCTAAAAGAAATAATGATAAAGCTGGACATTTGGAATTAAAAACAAATATCATCGATGGTTTCCTTACAAAAACGGAATCCCAAACATCTACAGAATGTCTGTATCAACGTTATAACAGACTTCTACGCCACCAACGTGACATACACACCACACAGATGTCCCGGACCGTCATTCAATGAATTGGAACTTTTCCTACGTTAACTTAAAACCATGGACTTATCCAACCCAGTTATCAACATAACCAGCGCCTGTCTTACAGAAGAAGATATCGATTTATCGTCTATCGTGTCTATATTTACGCTGCTTATGATTATGACCTCATCGACGTTATTTATAGCCATCGTGAAACGTCGACGTTCATCGCCGTCCTTCGAACCCTTCTTGTTGTCAATCGCCATATCGGACTTTGTACTGTGTCTAACCACTCTCTCTGCGGCAGTGACGTTTTCATTTGTGAGATACCGATATAAACAGTCGAGGATATGTCCGTTACATGTATAGTGTGTGGCTTCTCGCTGCTTGGACTTCATACAGCAAAGATGTTGACCTACTTTGCAGGAAGCATCGATGGGTATTTGATGGTGTCTTCCAGACGTTACAGGAAACATTTCGAATTAGAAATCAAATCATCGATAGCAGTATTACTATGGGTTCTTGTGGGCGTATTTCAGATTGTTCTCATATCGGCAGGAATCGGCAAACATGTTTACCAATGTCAGCTGGGAGTATGTATCTTTCAGCTAACGGATTCGAGAATTTTCGTGGCCGTTAATTCCGTGAACGTTATCATAGTTGTGTTGAGTATACTCGCTACCGTAGCCGCAATTAGGAAAGGCAGAAAAAGAGCATTAAAAGTTGCCCCCTGTATAGATATTCGGGATAGGAGCATGAAAAAACACGAAGTTACTGATCTTGAAGAAAAGATAGAAATGAACATCTACCAACATCAAACCAACGACTCTGAAGATAAATTAGAAAAGATCATACCTCTGACGAACGGATGTTCAACGGAAATGACGTCATTAGAATTAGAAAAGATCATACCTCTGAGGAACGGATGTTCAACGGAAATGACGTCATTATAATTAGAAAAGATCATACCTCTGACGAACGGATGTTCAACGGAAATGACGTCATTAGAATTAGAAAATATCATACCTCTGACGAACGGATGTTCAACGGAAATGACGTCATTAGATTTAGAAAAGATCATACCTCTGACGAACGGATGTTCAACGGAAATGACGTCATTAGAATTAAAAAAGATCATACCTCTGACGAACGGATGTTCAACGGAAATGACGTCATTATAATTAGAAAACGTAGAAGAAATAAAAGAGAGTTCGTTGTCAGACTGTGATAAAAGGCTTTCAAGTTGTGCCGGAAAATTAGAAATGTTCGCTTCCATTCCTTCTCCTACGACGCAGATATTAATAGATGTACGTGTGTCCGATAAAAGCGTTCAGACAGATCTTCATGTTCATGAAATGTTGCTAAGGGGACATGAGCATACTAATATTGATAATGTTGGTTTGTGTGACCGTAACTGTATAGAACAAGATACTTATAAAGGAGGGGAAAGTATTGTCGTTAGTGTAAAACCGCGAATTAATTCACTTCACCGTGGTTCCATACAATCTGAAGAAAGCGATGCTGATTCTGAAACGTACCATTGTAAAAATGAACGTATAAAACCTAGAGTAAGGTTTGGTCATTGCGAGTTGATAAATATAGGGGATAAATCAGACATATTCGTGTATAACAACGAGGACGAACTTGAATTGAAGCATGAACGTATCTCTAAACATGGATCACAATCTGTAAATGTCACGGTGCTTGGCGACACTTTGAACTGTACTGATAAAGAACCCGATACAATAATGTATACAACTTCATTAGGTACGATCAGACACAATCTTAGAGAAAATCTGGTTCCCGACAGAACACTGTTGAAATGTTACAGCCATGCGTTTGCGCACGGGATTTCCCTGTTAATCTTTATTGTTTGCTGGGGACCCTTCCACTGCGTTACAATTCTCCAATCCATTTTCCATATAGAGATTCCAACTGTAGTTAAGTTTTCACTACTGTGGTTAGGGTTGACCAATGGGGTGTGGAATATCGTGATTTACCCGAGTCTTAGTTCCGTTTTAAACAAAAACAGTCGAATTATCTGGAGACAATTCTGCAAACAAACAAATTAGAGTGGAGTGTACATATTACTAACGGTCAAATCATTTTCTTCCGTGTGGAAAAGCAGCTTTAAAAGTCTGTTGTGTGGCGTACTGGTATGAGAAGGCTAGGAAGCACATGGGAAGGTGAACTGGCCGCCGTGATATGACTGAATAATTGTTGAAAACGGCGTTAATCACAAATTAATCAATCAATCCATTTGGACCGCATCTAGATAGTTTGGAGTCTTATTGACTCTCGGGCCACAGAGCTCTATATAACGGGCATTTTGCATGCTCTAAAATCCTTATGTGACATTTAAACCCTATGTTGTGGGTACTCAAAATAATCGTCTCAGGATTTGGTTGAGTAATAAGATAAATATTGGTGGGGAAAAGACCAGTTCACTACCTCTTATCTAGTCCTTTGCAGTCTGAGCATCCTTAACGGGATCGTATACAGATAAATGTGCGTACACCTCAAAGGTTCATATAGGATTCGTTTCATCTTTTTGTTGTTGCCAAAAGATGTATCTATGTCTTTTTAATTCTTATTTTCGTTTGTTTTTCTTTTATATTTAATTATTCAGACATTGCAATAAACAATGCAATTTATTTCAAAGACAATTAGACGAATTAGAAGTGGTGAGAGAAAGGTAGCGAGATAGAAACAGAGAGAATATATATAATATATGAGCCGTCCCGCGAGAAAACCAACAAAATGGCCTCTGCGTAATGTATCGATCCAGATCAGCCTGCGCAGACTGATCCGGGCCGACACATTCCGTCTAGAGGGGAAAGAGTTATAGAGTAACGATTCTTGAAACAGAAAATCCACAGGAGGCGAAAAGTGTCTGTCCGGTGTCTGTCTGTGCGGCATGCTTAGGCTGATCCGGGTCGATACTTTACGCAAAGTCCACAATGTTGGTGTTCTCGCGGGACAGCTCATATGTACATTTCGAGTTTTTAATTGATGATTAACGTTCAACTTTCATGATTTCAAGATAGATGATAAAATGTTAATGAATAAATAATGATCACATCTATGGGATAATTACACGAATACGGATTGTCAATGCAATGGTGAGACTCTGCAGATGAACTGCCTCGCCTTAGTCGTCACTGTTCGAAGATCCTTTAGACGTTCTGAAGATCACATATCTCTAGGCATGGCTCTCTTTTGTTTAGCGTTGGGGATTTGAAACCGGGCGTCCCGGGTCATGGTGGAGTGCCCATGGGCAAGGCACATTTCCTAGCCTAGTACAGATGTTTTAACCCAGGGATCATGAATATGTAAACTGTCGCCGTGATACAACTGAAATAATTTTGAAAACGACGTAAAACCCCAATAAAACATTATTATTTTCAAATGTATACCTTACTATGCTGAATTCAGCAAACTGGTATCGTATTAATTGGTGTTCAACATGTTTTATCATAAGTATGAAGTAGTATTTAACACTTTCCCACATACAACAAATCTGCAGCAGACGAATTTGAATACTTCTAGGCGAGAATTTGAAAATTTCTATAAATGCAGGTATAATTGCTGAAAAAAAAAGTTGAAACATTGTGGCAAATGAGCAATTTCTTCTTTTAGCACAATGTTTTTAAAAGGTTGTCTGCTACAGGGACGTCAGAAAGCGTATACATGTGGGAAAGGGTTAAAGAATGTCAAGCTTAGAGTGCATGTGTGTTTATCTCGACCTGCAATGCTCGTGTATAACCTTTTGACTTGGTAATCCTAGAATTGACTATGCAAATGCTAAATGCAAAGCTGGTTCATTAAAAAGAAATCTGCATTGAAGATGTAAATGTAATGTTTGTCTAGCGTGTCAATCAAATGATGTTTAAAGTAACTTAAAGCCAGGTAAAGGTAACGATTGGCAGAATCATTGTCTCGTGTTTTACGCCTCTTTCAACAAGTGTTAAGTTATATCATGGCGTTTTCTGCGTAAGTTACCAGTACTACTGGTCCATTTATCCTGACACCAGCCAGCCAGTCGTAATGCTAAACCCGCAAACCTGAGCGCCACGGAGGGCAGCTATTACTACCATTTTAACGTTTTTGGTATGACCCGGCAGGGGATCGAACCTTCGACCTCCCGCGCTCGAGGTGATATAATCAGCAATACGAAGTAGTCTATACCTGTGAACAACAACAAACAGCTTACACTTATCCCGCTTGACGAAACGTTAACCAATATGTGCCGAGCCCCTCGAGCTCAGTTGGTAGTGTCGCGGACTGTAAATCAAGAGGTTGTGAGTTCGTTCGTATCCCAGCTCGTCTAACCTTCTTTACGTTGTTTGTCAATGCGATAAGCGTCATTCGTCTTTGACCAATTGGCAAACAGTCTCTCCAGTTGCTTGGAAAGACTGTTGTGTCAATCAATTGTGTGAGAAAGCCAGGAAAAACACATGAGTCAAACTGGCAGCCGTGATATGACTGAAAATGGTTGAAAACGGCGATTAAACATAATAAAGCAAGCAATCATTGAACACAATTTGACTATCCTGCTGTCAATGCACTTGTGTAAAATACAGACGAAGATCAGTTTACACTTGTGTTGGGATACTATCCTAAACAATCAATGATAAGTTATAGTGTTCAGATTCGAACCGAATATACACTTCAGTTACATTGATTGATTGATTGTTTGGTGTATTAAGTCGCTTTCAACAATTGTACAGGTATATCAGGGCGTTTTCTGGGTAAGATACCAGTACTGCTGTTCCATTGATCCTGACTCCAGCCAATTAGACGTAATGCTATAACCCCACAACCCTGAGCGCCAATGAGGGCAGCCATTACTACCAGTTTTAAAGTCTTTGGTATGTTGTTTGGAGTACTGGTGTGAGAAAGGAGACTGGTAAACTGGTCGCCGTGATATGGCTGAAAAGTTGTTGAAAACGTTGTTTAACCCAAAACAATCTACCGACTGGGAACACAACTAAACTATGAATTACCGGTAACTGTGAACGTTCGGTAAATTAAGAATCCGTGCCGATCCCGAACCGGTTATAAATACGACGATTCGTTAACAACAAATGTATAGACAGTCCTAAAATAGATATTTGGTATTAACAAGTAGGGTTTGCAGAAATAACACGATCGGGAACACAACCAAACTGTGAATGTATCAGTAACTGTGAACGTTCGGTGCATTGAGTACAAGTGAAAGTTGATGCAAGGCATCAAACTTGCTGGTAGACTGCATTAATTTCTTTTCACCACACATCATTAAAACATTATGCTATTGAGTGATCGTGACATTCATAAGCACATATATTTCATCTTTTTAGGGTGTCATATTAAGTTTTTGAGCATCTTTAGAAGTTTTCAACTCGTGTCAAGATTTAGTGTCATCGAAAAGTTACGATCGTTTATCGTCGAAATTGGGTAAGAAATCAAGCAAAACATATTCATGTAAATAATATATTCAGTATTTAATAAAATGATTCAAGTCGTTGTGGTGAAGTCTTGTCAATAAAGGGATTTTTTTGGTAAGCTAATTAGCATATCAGAGAGCAAACTGCTATCACGCGTAATTTGTGTTATCGACTAGGCCTAGGGTAGCAACAGCCCATACATTTTATTATTATAGAAATATACGCATTAACATTTTATGAAATATACACAAATAAAGATATCAGAGCCGTCCCGCCTGAAAACCAAAATTATAGCATCTGCGTAATGTATCGACCAGATCCGCGCAGACTGATCCGGGCCGACACATTCCGTCTCAGAAGATAGATGTATAGAGTAATGATCCCTGAAACAGAAAATCCACAGGAGGCGAAAAGTGTATATCCGGGTAAGCCTGCGCGGCATGCTTATGCTGATCCGGGTCGATACTTTACGCAGAGTCCACATTGTTGGTTTTCTCGCGAGACGAGTCAGATCTCTTTGAATTTGAAAATCACTTTTGGTATTGTCGGGCTACTACGAAAAAGACAACATTATGTTATTTAAGGCTGATACGAGCCGTTCCACGAGAACACCAACATGATGGACTCGGACCCGGATCAGCCTAAGCATGCCGCGCAGACTAACCCGGACAGACACTTTTCGCATCCTGTGGATTTTCTGTTTCAGGAATCGGTACTCTGTACCTCTATTCCCCTGAGACGGAATATCTCGGCCCGGATTAGCCTGCGCGGACTGCGCAGGCTGATCTTGGTCGATACAATACCCAGATTCCATAATGTTGGTTTCTCGTGGAACGGCTCATATTGTAATGATACTTCAACATAAACTGAATAATGTAATAAAGCTGAAATAATGTTGAAAACGGCGTAAAACACAAATATAATCAACATAAACTGAATAATGTAATATAGCTGAAATAATGTTGAAAACGGCGTAAAACCCCAATACAATCAACATAAACTTTTGCTGCATGTCTAATCAGGAACGAGAAATAATCGAAAATAGCATAAAATAATCTGAAATACGAGGTTAATGAAATACAAACTTAAAACATTGGAAACATGAATTTCTTTTCAAATGTATCATAACTTAAGTTTTTTTTTAAACAATCGCAACCGTATAACTTCAAGGCATTTACGTTAAGTTTATCTTACATGTAATAACAATTTGTCCTCCCATGTAATATCTGAAAGATGAATACAAATAAAGTCACCGGTTTCTGCCGGCGACTAACAAGTAATATTTTAACGTATGTTGACGCATCTACAGCAGACGACTTTTGTAAGTAACTGTGAATGTATCAGTAACTGTGAACACTCTGTCAATTGAGTAAAATAACAAGTTATCTCCCTTGTTCAAAAATCATTTATATGATCAGATTATTGTAACTTTCGTCCTAAAGAAACGCTCCTTTGTATACCTTTTAACATTTCAACGTCTGTTGACGTATCTAAAGCAGACGACTTTTGAAAATAACGTGACAAAATGAGGAATTTCTAATTATGTTTTAAACGCAATTCAATTAAATTAATATACAGTTATTCATAGACATTTTCCATATATTTGCTTAAACGTGACAGTTTTTGGTTGTTTCAGGGTTTACCCCTCTCCCAACAGCTACGGTCATGTCGCAGCGGACAGGAAATATATGATACTGGTCCCACACCTTAAATCTATATCAATATAAAATATATAAAGTATGAAATCAACACCACCCCACCTGTTGAAGCTTAAGAGTAGCATTGACTCCATTCGTTCAGACCAACTTAGCCGGATCTTACGGTTCAAGTAAGATTCAGACTGTGACTTCCATTCTTATTGAGTATCCCCTAGCAGAGCTCTAGAAGAGGGGCATTTTTCATGTTCTAAACTCCTTATTTGACATTCAAACCCTATGTTGTTGTTGAGACGATTCTTTTGAGTACCCACAACATAGGATTTGGTTGAGATATAAGAGAAATATTGTCGGGGAAGGACCTGTCCACTCCCTCTTATCTAATCCTCCGCCCGAGCCAAAGGGGCAAAATTTAGAGAAATGTCACACAAAATCAGTTCGATTTTTTTATTTTTTATATTTTACTCCATTGAAAACATACTCTGTGCATATTGAAGAACTTGCACAAGTTCAAGTGAGTGTTGAACGCCGTTTTTTAAAGACATAAAACGATCTTTCCTGGTTAAGTTTCCAGTACAGTTACTGTACTGCAGGTCAATTTATCCTGACACCAGGGTACTAAAGAACTGACTGATTTGTTACAGGATAAATGGACCCGCAGTACGAGTAGTTTCCAGTACAGTAACTGTGCTACAGGTCAATTTATCCTGACACAAGGGTACTAAAGGACTGACTGATTTGTTACGGGATAAATGGACCCGTAGTACGAGTAACTTAACCCGGAAACGCGGTGATATATTGACAATTGTTGAAAGTGCCGTAAAACACCAATTAATCATTAGTATACTTACATACATATATATATTTTAAAAAAAAACGCTTAAAAGCATTCTGTTTTTTCTTCTTTTTATCTAAAAGTGTCCGCGAAAAAAAACGTTAGCTCTGCCATGTTTACTATATATTCATAGGAAGAGTCTATAGCCCTGGCCATACATGAAAACCTTCACAGTTTATAGATCTTTATTCACATGCACAGAACAGAGGCATATATAGATACACCGTAGTTGTATGTCTCTGCACAGAAGAATAAAGGATAATCTAATAGAATACGAGAGATTTCCCATCATAAACAATATCTCTTGTTTTGGCGCTGTTTTGAAAATTCGTTTGCTGCACATGCGTCAATATACGATCTCTCAGGTGGTACTTAAAACAACTCATTACAGATCAATAGATTACATAAGGCCTTTCCCTCATATAGACGGATTTACTGCTTTAGAGCAACCTAATTTTGGGAAACATTGTGGGGGAAAAAAAGGAATATATTATATGTGATGAAAAATGTCTCCTTTTCCAAAAATGATTTCACTCAAAGAGCCAGAATTATACTCCTACATGATGCAGCTATATGATAAAGCTTTCCATCTTACAAACGCTTTTTGACGCCTCTGTAGCAGACTTTGGAAATTACTTTGGCAAAATGAGAACTCGCTTATGATGAGCAATTTCTCCTTTTGCGACACTGTGCTCAGCTCTATTCAAGGATCGAATTTCGATTTTACCGTATTTTTTAACCAGATTTTTTTTAAATCGTCTGCTGCAGATTTGTTTTATTTGGGAAAGGATGAAAAAAAAAAGCATGCTTGCGCAAACCTTTAAGCAAACCTGTCACGGCCCAAATTTCACAAAAGCGTTGTACTAAAATGGCATGATTAAATGATTAAAGGAAACTGGTGACAGCTGCAAGTAAATTATTTAAATGGCCTTTAGGAAACAAGTGACAGGAAAATTGAGAATGATGAAACAAATGACCGGAAAATTGAGAATATTACTTTCTTACAAGGAGATAAGTTTGGTACAGATCTTTTAATGTACTTTCGTATGTTTACTTGTCACACAATCATATTGGGGCGAAACGTTAGACCGTATATACATTTTACCAGGTTACGGTTAGAGTTACTGTTCGTGTTTGTAACACTAGTACAGCAAACCAGATTGTGCAAATTAGGAGTGTTTTGCTGATCATAACGTAAGTTTGGGCTGCATCCTCGCAGTCATATGATTATATAAATAGTATTTAAGTACCTCGCAACATTCTTTCCATGTCAGACATGTTCAATGCTTTTTATTGCCTAAAATGAAACTGGGATTCCGTTTTGTGCCTAATGTTTATCGCACTCATAGTCATATGTGAAGTTGTGCACAGTGTATGTTGTCTTTCGTTTATCTGCTTCTCTGATAAGTAGAACCACTGATGATATTCTCTGTTCATAGATGTTGTTATCTTGCGTCGCATTGAAGCAGTAATTCTAGTAATGGTTTAGATTGTGTTATTGTTATATAATTATGGATAAAGATAAGATTTCTGAATATTTACTTTATACCAATTTATATTCATTTAACCAATGGATCAGCTGTTTAAATATTAGTGATTAATTGATGGGTCCATCGGTGGAAATGCTTAGGAGCTAATGAAATAAGCAGATCTGTAGCAAAGTCAATTCACTATCCATGTTGCACATTTGTAAAGGTTTGGACATATGACAAGTAAATCTTATGGTTTTCTTTATTTCAGCTTTTTACGATAATAAAACTACAACTTGTCATCTGGTCTTTTATTGGTTTTTCGCCCTGACATTGTTTGGTTACACTACAACTCAAACGTCACAACTGGCTGGTTTATCTGCTTTCTCCATGCATTAAAAATGAAACGGTGACTTGAACTTTAAAACTTGGCCTTCCAGATCTACAATCTTACCAAGTAAGTGTCAGTTTTTGCGTTTCTTCTTTAAAATCAAGATATTATGTTTATTCAGTTACATTACACTGATTAGTTCCAATCAAGCCTCACCATATCATAATTCAATGCATTTTTTATTACTCCAATGTTTTGACTTTGTATCCAGTCGAGGATGTTACCACTTCTTTCATTGCCTAAGTTTAGCCCTGCATACAAAATAGACTGCACACAGCCAGAGGACTATATAAAGAAGATTAAGCAGGTCTTAATTTCAGTCAGCACTCATTAAACCCTATGTTGTGGGTACTCAAAGAATGGTCTTACTCTGATGATTCTCTTGAGTACCTATAAAATAGCATTAGGATGTCAAATAAGGCTTTTAGAACATGCAAAATATGCAATTTCTTGAACTCTGAACATTGAAATTGAGGAAATTGGTTTTTCAAAACATGTATAATGACTGGAGCAATCAAAAAATAATTATATAGAATGTGCATGGTTTAATGAAACTGGTGAGTGTCTGCATGTTAAATTGAAATAGTCTAATTAATTCTACCTTCTGAACCAGTTGTACTTCTAAAGCATCATGGAACATTTACCAAAATTACACACAGTCCTCTTCAAACAGAAGATTTAAATTCAACAACTGTTCCCAGAGTCATAAAATAAGATGCTAGATTTAATTCAGTTCTTGGTTTTGTTACAAAAGCTTTTGTTTCTTAGGATAGAATGTTCAACATGAAACTCTACATTTCAACATGTGTGTGCCCTTATTATTTCATCATTGCTGGCTATAGTTGTATTCAATTGGACATGCTATGACGCTGAAATGATAATGACACGTTATGGTTGGTATTTTCTAAATGAACAAAGCCCATAAGGATGTCTAATTATAAAAAGTTTGTTTTGGTTTATTTAGGTTTTTCTGCCATTTGTATTCCAGTTATATATTTATTACATTATAAATCCATGACCCTGCACAATAAAGACAAGGAAAAGGCACTCTGACATGGCTGTCATGAGGTGGAATTGAACCTGACACCATGCCTCAATTTCTGTGAATCATGTGATCACTTTCGTTGAATAATAGTCTTCATCACGGATTCATTTATCAGGGATAATAATTATGCTAAGTGTGTCTCTGATATTTTACACAAAACTGTCTTATTATCTGTCATAGATCATGTCATTTGTGTTATCTCTAAACTACAAATTGTCAGAGATCTGACTTTGAATCAAATAAATAAAGAAGATAAATGGGCAACAGTGCACTTAAAAGTTGCCTCTGGTGATTTGCTTCAGGTAGAATATATATTGGAGGATCCCCAATATATAAGAATTCAATGCCTTTTTTATAACTCCAATGTTTTGACTTTGTATCCAGTCGAGTATAATAATAGCAATAATGAAAAATGGTCTTTATTATTAAGACTGAAGTAATGCAATATAATCCTTATATTATATAGCTTAAGCTAAAAATAGTTTAATCTTTACCACTAGCCGAAGCTATTATACATTCATTTATAAAGAGTTTTGCTACTTTAGTCTAGATATATTTAAGGATGTCTACTGAAGAAATGTTTCATGTTGGAAACGTTTCACAAAGCTCTTGCAGTATCAATTTTTATTTTCAAAAGTGTTTTTCAGTTGTAAATAGCTGAAAATAATTAAAACTGTGACTTGTTTTCCTTTCCCATTTTCATTTCTTTGGATAGGTATTCATTTCAGTTTTAATAATATATAACATGTATCTTTTGACGTGTTTAGTGTCTTTAACTAGGCTATTTATTTCAGTTATCGAAGTAATCCACATGTTTCAAAGTATGCAAGATAGTGAATATTTGCTTCTGTATTGAATATGGGTTCAATTCTTTTGTTAATTTAAGCCCCTGTCTGAATTTTACTATACATGTAAATCTTTTTACCTTGCTTGTTTGTGTGGTGTTTTTACCTGCTATCAACAATTTTTCAGGGAAAGCCATTACATCCATTTTGAAGTCTTTGGAGTAAATACAGTTTCTATATTCACATATTATGACACTAATTTAGATTCAGACTAGCCTGTGCATCTGTATGATCAGATCCTACACAACATTAAAATATCAGACAGTGATTAAATTTAATTTACAGTCTCTACATCAGAGAAATTTGAATAAATAACGATTATTTCACTCAGAACTTGAACACTATTTCAGCTATATCATCAGCTGATGTATATACAATTTGAATTTAATTCATTCACATTATGCCAGCTGCATCCTAATAATATCAGTCCCAAGTAAGAAGGCTCCATATGAAGGGAATGAAACTGCCTCCTTTGTATTGACTGTAACATACATGTCCTAACCCTAATGCATTGTCAGGAGTGGAAAATAACTATAGTTAAGAATCTTTTATTTATAGACACGCAATATATTTTAGTTCATGAACATTTTAACTAAATAAACCACTTAATTTGGATCGTTGCATAGGTTTATTTTAGTAAAGTGTTTTAAAGTGGAACAGACATGATTTAAATTTAACGATGTTGGCCTATGTAAACTTTTTAGGGAGAAGAAATGTCCCCTTGATATAACTGAAATAATGTTGAAAAAGGCGTAAAATTCAAATAAAAGACACCTAGTGTACTGAAGCACCTACACATATCGCGTATAGATATAATATCGTAATACATGTATATATAGTCAGATTAATAAGTATACACATGTATCTAAAGTTCGGAATCCCGTTAAGGCCATTGTGGTTTCGCTCTGTCGACTAATGTCGCAATCGTGAAAAACACGATACATTGATGTGAAAAAAATGATAAGAGACCGCGAAAACACAATGCGAAAAATATCGCGTTTTCGCAACTGACAGCGAAGGCAAAAACGCGAAAACACAATATTAATAGCACAAAAATGCGATATTTTTCGCATCGTGTTTTCGTGCACTCTGATGGAGTGTACTATGTACTATGTACAGGACAGTACAAGTAATGGTACTAACGTTATATCACTACAAATAATGATTGCTGTTCATCTTTGAACCAGCCAATCACAGACGATGTGATAACTTTTATAATCAAATATGTGCAAAACAACCGAGCACCAGGTCCAGACGGAATATGTATTGAAATATACAAATGCACACTGGTATTATACACTGCCTTATGCAAGTGAAATAATTGGACTTATCATAGTGATTTGTCTTATATTTAATGGGGGGAAAACGAAAACCGGATATTTTCTTTGGTCATTCCTAAAAACGAAAACCAAACAATTCACAAATATCTTACGATACTATTTCAAATATATGTCGCAATCGTGAAAAACACGATACATTGATGTGAAAAAAATGATAAGAGAGCGCGAAAACACGATGCGAAAAATATCGCGTTTTCGCGCTATTAATATCGTGTTTTTGTGTTTTCGCCCTACTGACAGCGAAGGCAAAAAAACGAAAACACAATATTAATAGCACAAAAATGCGATATTTTTCGCATCGTGTTTTCGCGCACTCTGATGGAGTGTACTATGTACTATGTACAGGACAGTACAAGTAATGGTACTAACGTTATATCACTACAAATAATGATTGTTGTTCATCTTTGAACCAGCCAATCACAGACGATGTGATAACTTTTATAATTAAATCTGTGCAAAACAACCGAGCACCAGGTTCAGACGGAATCTGTATTGAAATATACAAATGCACACTGGTATTATACACTGCCTTATGCAAGTGAAATAATTGGACTTATCATAGTGAGTTGTCTTATATTTAATGAGGGGAAAACGAAAACCGGATATTTTCTTTGGTCATTCCTAAAAACGATAACCAAACAATTCACAAATATCTTACGATACTATTTCAAATATATGTTGTTGTTGTTGTTGTTGTTGTTTTTATAATCATTTGTATCAAACAAACATATGTATTGTATCTCCGTATTGATTTATTTAAATTCTACGTTCAATATTTTATTATTTTTGAATTTAAAATCAACAGAAAACAATTCCCTACCGTTGCATTGTCTTCAATTCCTTAAACAAGGTAGATGTGTGTTTTGTGGGGTTTTCTTTTAAGACAGACCGAAATTGGCTGACCGATTTAGCCCTTTCCCTCATACGACATTTCTGCAGCAGACGACTTTGAACATATTTTGTCAACAAATGGAAAATCTCTACAATTGAACGGATAACCTATGACTAAAAGTAGAAAACATTGTGGCAAAAGAAGAAATTGCTCGTTTTGAGCAATTTCTTCTTGTATCACTATGTTTTAAAAAAAAAGCCGTATGCTGCAGAGGCGTCAGAAAGCGTCTATATGAGGGAAAGGGTTAAAATTGAAAGGCATTGACATTCCCTTTCTTTTCGAATACAACACCGATAATTAATTGAAGAGCAATATTACTCCTAAATGATACATGTAATCTCGATGTTTCCTTGTTGATGTTTGTTTTGTTTAAATCCTGCATAAGTTGTATTCCACAAAGAAAATTATAAAATAAAAACACACTACACATTTTGGAGAATACGCTTCAGATAAAGCACTGCTTGTTAAGTATTAAATGCTTTGTATCGTTTCATTTTTGTAATCAATATATCGTTGAATATCAACCTTTAACATTTTTGTACTTGACCCTCGTTTTCAATATTAAACCGTGGCCTAGTACTGGTTTGTTTACCCAGGGATCCTGAATAAGTGAACTGTCGCCGTGATATAACTGAAATAATGTTGAAAGGGGCGTAAAACCACAATAAAAACAAATCAAACGGGAAACCACCAGTCTGATTTACATCTAAAACGTTGATTTATTGAGTCTGGGTACCACTCTATACTCGTATGTTAAAGGTGGTGAACTCCAGATGGAGATCAACATTTTGAAATGTTGAAACTTCTACAAATAGTGACAACAAAGTAAGTAAAACATAGTTCAGAACTATTTTGGCAGTAAATGTTGAAAAACAGTCAATTAAAAGGCAAGAAAATGTACAAATCTTAACATTGTGGACTCTGCGTAAAGTATCGACCCAGATCAGCCTACGCATTCTGCCCAGGCTAACCTGGACAGACACTTTTCGCCTCGTGTGGATTTTCTGTCTCAGGAATCATTTCTCTATACCTCTATCTCACAGAGACGGAATGTGTCTCGACCCGGATTAGCCTGCGCGAACTGCGCAGACTGATCTTGGTCGATACAATACGCAGAGACCTTAATCTTGGTTACCTCTTGTGCAATGTAAGACTTATGTATTCAATTTATTTTGTTGTTTTTTTTCTTCTTTTTAATAATATTAATTTGTTCAAACCAAAATTAAGTTTAAATTGTGTTATTGTAAAACTGTATTTATCAAATATTTATATTTCTGTTCATTCTCCTTTTAACTTGTCAACAAATAACAAAAGGTTTCTATACCTATTGTTTATCACATGATGTTAAATCTTATGTTTTATATGTAACAAGATACATTTATGTGTATACATACGTTAATAAAATTATGTTCTGTTCTGTTCTCATTATAGACCGATGCCCCCATTTTCATTTCCAACATACAAAAGTCACACACCTGAGACACTGAGACACAGTCCGAACCGCTGGAGAATTTGAACTACTCCCGTAGAGTAGAGTAGAGTAGAGTATGACAAAACCAGCCACCGGTCCAGACTGGGGTGCACCTGACACAGTCCGAACCGCTGGAGATTTTGAACTATTCCCGTAGAGTAGAGTAGAGTAGGACAAAACCAGTAGAGTATAGTAGGACAAAACAGGCCACCGGTGCAGACTGGGGTGCACCTGAGACACAGTCCGAACCACTGCAGATTTTGAAGAGTAGAGAAGAGTAGGACAAAACCGGCAACCGTTGCAGATTGGGTGCACCTGAGACAGTCCGAACGGCTGCAGATTTTGAAGAGTAGAGTAGAGTAGAGTAGGACAAAACCGGCCACCGGTGCAGACTGGGGTGCACCTGAGACACAGTCCGAACCGCTGCAGATTTTGAAGAGTAGAGTAGAGTAGGACAAAACCGGCCACCGGTGCAGACTGGGGTGCACCTGAGATACAGTCCGAACCGCTGCAGATTTTGAAGAGTAGAGTAGAGTAGAGTAGGACAAAATCGGCAACCGGTGCAGACTGGGGTGCACCTGAGACACAGTCCGAACCGCTGCAGATTTTGAAGAGTAGAGTAGAGTAGGACAAAATCGGGCACCGGTGCAGACTGGGGTTCACCTGAGACACAGTCCGAACAGCTGCAGATTTTGAAGAGTATATTAGAGTAGGACAAAACCGGCCACCGGTGCAGACTGGGGTGCACCTGCGACACAGTCCGAACCGCTGCAGATTTTGAAGAGTAGAGTAGAGTAGGACAAAACCAGCCACCGTTGCAGACTGGGGTGCACCTGAAACACAGTCCGAACCGCTGCAGATTTTGAAGAGTATAGTAGAGTAGAGTAGGACAAAACCGGCCACCGGTGCAGACTGGGGTTCACATGAGACACAGTCCGAATCGCTGCAGATTTTGAAGAGTAGAGTAGAAAAGGACAAAACCGGCCACCGGTGCAGACTGGGGGGCACCTGAGACACAGTCCGAACCGCTGCAGATTTTGAAGAGTAGAGTAGAGTAGTACAAAACCGGCCACCGGTGCAGACTGGGGTGCATCTGAGAGACAGTCCGAACCGCTGCAGATTTTGAAGAGTAGAGTAGAGTAGGACAAAACCGGCCACCGGTGCAGACTGGGGTGCACCTGAAACACAGTCCGAACCGCTGCAGATTTTGAAGAGTAGAGTAGAGTAGGACAAAACCGGCGACCGGTGCAGACTGGGGTGCACCTGAGACACAGTCAAAAAGGCTGCAGATTTTGAAGAGTAGAGTAGAGTAGGACAAAACCGGCGACCGGTGCAGACTGGGGTGCACCTGAGACACAGTCCGAACCGCTGCATATTTTTTAAGAGTAGAGTAGAGTAGGACACGAACCGCTGCATATTTTGAAGAGTAGAGTACAGTAGGACAAAACCAGCGACCGGTGCAGACTGGGGTGCACCTGAGACAGAGTCCGAACCGCTGCAGATTTTGAAGAGTAGAATAGAGTAAGACAAAACCGGCGACTGGTGCAGACTGGGGTGCACCTGAGACACAGTCCGAACCGCTGCAGATTTTGAAGAGCAGAGTAGAGTAGGACAAAACCGGCGACCGGTGCAGACTGGGGTGCACCTGAGACACAGTCCGAACCGCTGCCGATTTTGAAGAGTAGAGTAGAGTAGGACAAAACCGGCGACCGGTGCAGACTGGGGTGCACCTGAGACACAGTCCGAACCGCTGCCGATTTTGAAGAGTAGAGTAGAGTAGGACAAAACCGGCGACCGGTGCAGACTGGGGTGCACCTGAGACACAGTCCGAACCACTGCAGATTTTTAAGAGTAGAGTAGAGAAGACAAAACCGGCGACCGGTGCAGACTGGGGTGCACCTGAGACACAGTCCGAACTTAAAAAACAACACTTTCAACTTTCAACAAAATCATTATTGTCTAATGGGAGACAACTTCAGTCTCATATATTCATCTGAAATTCCCTGGACAAAATTGTCTGCCCGGCAAGCCGATCCGATTTACTAGGTTTGGCTAAGATCACTATACTCAAGAAAAAGACCACGGTCCATTCGTATATTTTGACATACCGGTCTCACTCTATTACTAATTAACTTTAGTGCATATCAATTCGCGTTCAAAACCCTCTAGCCCTATGTCAATTATATTACATGACATCACCCTGGAAAGCTACTACTACCGTTGTTCAAGTATTTGGTATGACGCGGCCGTTTATTTTTCACAGTGTTGTTGTTTTGTTTATATTATGCAACGGTCGACAATATAGATCCAGATCAGAATGTGCAGATGCGCTGGCTGATCTTATTCTATAACGGTAGCAATTAATGTTCGCAGATCTACTTACATTTTATTGGAAATGGTCTTAATCGCCATTCAAACAAACACGCATTGTTATAGCCTCGGGAGAACAACTCAACACAATTTTTTTTATTTAGGCAAGTCGGCACATTAGTACCATTGGCCATTTACAAGTATATACACGTGAAGAATATGGCTTAATGACGTAACATACATTCATTTACATGATTTAAATACACGAATAGAAAAAGTATATTCTAATATGGCAGAGAAGTACTATTATGTTTAGTTAACCAAGAATTATTGTTGATGAAATTCTTAGTTATTACTAAACACCATATTTTGATTAATACAATATTGTATAACTCAGGAAGAACAGGTAGGTTGAATCAACTGTAACTGATGCGAATTGCGGGTGAACATTGTAATTGGTTCTTCTCAGTGTGGAGCGCTCGTCTCTAGTAAAAGCTTGGGGATGGTTTAAACCTTCCCAAATAAAACAAATCTTCAGCAGACGACTTTGAAAACATCCAGTTAAAACTATAGAAACTCTCTTAAAATGAAAGAAGAATGATAAAATAGAGTGGAAAACAGTGTGGCGAAAGGAGTAATTCTATAAGCAATTCCTCTTTTGTCACAATATGTTCTTATTTGTCTGCTGCAAACGTGTCAAAATATGCCTGCTTTTTGTAAAGAATATGGCTTAGATAAGAAATCGCACACAATTGAGACAGGGGTTCCTTACAGGTATTCGTGCAGTCTGAAGTGTGTATGTTGTTTATTGTCACTTTCAACAATATTTCAGTTATATCAAGTTTCCTTGGTAATTAACCAGTACAACTGGTCCATTTAACCTGATACCATGGATTCAATAGTAGGGCTAACCAGACAATCATTTACACAAGGAGAAAATTATTTTTCTAACATTTCTTAAGTCTCTAAACTGGTTTCATCTTATTTTCACCAGGAGCGTAGATAAGTCTTTACACATGTCTTACCATAAACCACAATGTAATATATTTAGTATTTCAAAATAAAAACAACTTACCTTAACTTTAAACTCTTTAAATGCATGTCTTCACAGCTTAACCGTTGAGAAAAAAAGAGAGAATAATGGATCTCACATTGTGACAATACAGTAATACGATATTCACAACTCACTATTAAAACAGTTCAGCCCAAAGCAATATCGCCCGGATTACCCACCAAAACATACACTGACTTACATAACGGTTAATTACGGATATTAACAGATGTGATACGAAGCGGCTCACTTAGAGGCGTTAAGTTATAATACAACAGAATGGATAGGCCCCGGTAAACTTATTACAAGAAGAAACTCAATACACAACTAGCATTGGATTGTTATATAGCACACTTGTTGGAGCTATATTGGTATCTCCATAAACACGAGTATTTGTAACACATATCAATCATAGTTTTTAAAGATGTAATGGATAAAGAGTTGATTGTTTTGGTGATTATCGCCGCTTTCAACAATTGTTCAGTAATATAACTGTTTCCTGGGTAACTGTGTTTATCCTGACACCAGTCATTACTACCATTCTTTAAGTATTTTGTATGACCCGGCCGATATATATATGGTTAGATAAATTGAGTAAAACGTTAATTAATATATATGTAAAAAACGCCATGCCTACAATGCCATTTCTTCAGAACCACATCTGGCCGTAGGCGAAGACATACCACCGTTCTAGAGAGGTGGTGCTCTTCAGAGGTTTTAGTTAGAACGTGTCTGTATATGAGAAATGGTTAACACTACTGCCAAAGGTAGTTTGCTGCAGGTGTATTTGATTTCGTGTATATTTTAGAAAAGGGTTAAAAGACAAGACATTTTTATTGAATAACGTAGACGTTATAGTGTGTATATAATGCAATTGACATATGCTTTATATAGAGTTCCTTTGAATTCACAGTAAACTTGTCGAATGTATTGATTGATTGGGGCTTAACGCCGTTTTAAAAAAAAAATATCAGTCATATCACGGCGGACAGTTCACCTACTCATGTGTTTTCCAGCTATCTCACACCAGTACACATAACATACTTTCCAAGCCACTGGCTGTGAGCCCATTGGTGAATGACGCTTGTCACAGTGACTTTTGTCAAACGTCGGAAAGAATGTTGGCCGAGCTGAGAATCGAACTCGCAACCCCTGAATTGACAGCCGTTGTCGTTTTCCACTGAGCTACTGGTGCTCGGCATCTTGGGAAATAGAAAACCTCTGAAGAGCACAACCTCTCTAGAACGTTGGTATGTCTTCGCCTACCGCCAGATGTGGTTCTGGATAAATGGCATTGTAGGCCAATGTTGGCCGAGCTGAAATTCGATCTCACATCCCCTGGATTTACAGCCATCGTCGTTTCCGACTGAGCTACCGGGACTCGCATGTGGCGTAGCACGTTGTAATATTCTTAAATATGTTGATCTCATGACATCTGAGATTCCAAAATTAATTAAAAATATTTCAATGATTGTTTTTAACTCAATGAAATGCGAGAATTATATATTTTGAGTAAATGACATACTGACGCCAACATGCTTTCATGCTTTCACAATATATATTGCACATGTATTCAATGTTTATACTGTATTTTTTATACTATTTATATTTTCAGTTAATGACATAACAAAAAGGTTTTATGCAAATTACAGTGTGTTCATTCGCTGGCTATGATGCTTAATTGGGATTCGCTAGATACCCCTTATTGTCAGGCATTCCCGTCTCTCTGTCTGTCTGTCTGTCGGTTTGTTTGTAAAGCGACCCTCCACAGCCCAGACCGGTGGCCCGATTCCGATGAAACTTCGTGAACATGTGCTATATATGCTAAGTCGATTCCCGTTTGGGTTCTTAAAACGCGGTATTTCGCTAGCTGCATAGCAACGGGTGAGTCCTTAGCAACAAAACTCAAAAGCGCACACCCTGGGAATATGCTCAATGACTTTGACCTCGGATATGGTCGATGATGGAACGTTCAAATTCGGTGTGTAGATAAAGCTTACTAACTACTACATAAATGAACCGCAGCATTTCTCGGAATTTGATCATCAGGGGTGTCAGGGCTGAAATACGCAAAATACGATAAAAGCCGTTTTTCCGACCTACGTTCACTAAAAATCTATCTTGTCCTACAGTTTTGAATGTGGAGGCCTGAAACTTCGTTATAGAAACTTCGAAAGCTTTAAAACAATCCTTACGAGACGATTTTCGATTAAGGTCTTAGTTTTCGAATGGTAGCCCTCCAAACATATGGTATCTTTTTACTGTCGTTTTTGACTTCAATCGCCACTAGCGCTGCAGTGGTACTATTCGATAGCGATTTGATTGCACTATCTGATAGAACTATCCAAGAGCTACAAAAGTCTTCGTTCGTGATTCACCTCCGACCTCGGGTTTTCAAGCTACAGCCGGAATTCGGTCCGGATGGTAGTGCACGCACAGACAACAGTTTGCAAGTTTGCATTCAGTCGATTGAAAGACGGTGGCGACCCCTGGCCACAAAAAAAAAGAACTGGGAAGATTTGATTGGTTCAAGGCGGTGGCGACACCTAGCGAATCCCTAGTCGCCTACCGGCTTGTATATATATATGCAATTTGTGTTATTTCTCCTAAGCTCGGATACTTTCTATTGAATTTTACCATATTTTAAAATGTGTGAAGGATTTTCAAAGCAATATAACAACGTACAATGAGTTGCCGGTGTGTTTCTTCGCAAGGTCGGACGAGTTATAAATCATGACGTCATTAAACACGTCATAATTTTAATCTATTTTTGGAACAAACTTTGACAATTAGGTCAATTAGAAAAAACGTCATTTGTAATTTCAATCGGAGGTAAGACGGACGCGACTTATATTTAATACAGTTGTTGTTATAATAAATAAAGGACTTTGTAATTTAGTTTGAATCAATCTCTGGCTTTAACCATCTAGAAATAATGGCCGTAAGAATAAATTATGCATAAACAAAACTGATTGTATTGTAAGTACTAGTAGTAGAAAATTTGGATATAATACAGTCATTCAACTATTCTAGCGTCAGAATTATTAATAAATAAATCCATACGTTATTTCTCCGATAGCAATCAATCTATAATAATTACATTTCCCATAATGCTTTCTTTACTTACAGATGCCCTAATACTAAGTGTTTGCTCAAATATATCTAAAGATGTTTTCGATCTGTTAAAGGTAGAACTGTTAGGTAAATGACACTAACGATATGACATAATTCATCGATCCAAAGTATAAATACGCTTTAAACATGAGACGCGTTCAAGGAAAACCATTGCAGAATAGTAGTATCCGCATAGACCGATCGTAATCCAGACTGTTTGTTTCAACTGTCTAAAACGTTTCTCTGACGAATTTCGGAAATAAGTGTAAGACTCAGTTAGCACTATGTGCAAAATGAATCTGTGTTATGTTGCAAGTTTATATTCAGAAGTTTATATTTAAAAAGTGTGTTTATTTGTGTTTGTTATGAACTATACCATAATACCACGTTAACTACCGACATAGTTAATAAAAAGTCTTCCACACGTGATCAACGCAATGTGCAAACTGTCTTAAAGCATTTGCGGACAGCAGCTCAGATCAGCATGCATACCAAGAAGTACATTCTGATATCGACTTATCTAATAGTGCAAGCAATTTCAATGATCCTTAATGGTTAATTTTGTATGCAACATTGGCTTCAAAATTACCCAGTATCTGGTCACTTTTAAATGTTATTATTGACAGTGTTGTTTTGTATTGTGCTAAACATGTGGAAAGAGGGAAGTTCTTACTCAACAAGCAATTTATTCTTTTCCAAAGGTGCTTTCAAAAAGCGTGTGTACACATGGAAGGCATGAGAATGGTTAACTATTGAAACTAGATTCACTTTTCACATTTACTTAGACCTATGCAGAATGCTAAATTACTTTTCACAGCATCGATAATACTGATATACCCATCCTTTTGCTGGCATAATTGGGATTTGACAAAATGCATATACATTTTACTAAGTAGAATAGAATGATTAATTATGTCATTGACACAGACATCCCTTAACGGGTTACGCAATTACAGCAGACACCGTGTGAAGCATTTTGGGATTTGTAGCTAGCTAGCGGTCAAATCTCGAGTAGCTTGCGTTCGATTTTAATGTATATATATACATATACCCTAGGCTTTTGCATTTGTCAGGATGCGCGGAGAAACAAGGGAGACGTCCCATAGTTGAAAGCGTTGATTCCACAAAATAATAAGGGGTGGGTAAATATTGCCACGATAAGGCTGAGTCAAAGTGGTAGAAGGATATACCAAATGGGTAATGTGACAGTAAATAAATCTTGTTTTATAGCGTCTATGACAAGTTTGAATTAGTTTATTATGCAGTGTATAATTTAACAAAGTTCTAAAATTAAAATAAATCATTTTATAAACCTTATGTTAATATAACTTAATCTAATAACGGAAAAATAACGAAAAGATAAATATAAGTTTAACCTGAAGAGTTTCTGTGTGTAGTCACGAAATCTGTTGGAACTGTTTTAACGCCGCTTTCAACAATTGTTCAGTTATATCACGACGTTTCCTTGGTAAGTTACCAGTACTACTGGTCCATTTATCCATTCAGTCGTAATGCTTACTCCGCAAACCCTGAGCGCCAAGGAAGGCAGCCACTACTACCATTTTTTTAAAGTCTTTGGTATGACCCGACCGGGGATCGAACCCGCGACCTCCCGCATCGAGGCGGACGCTCTACCAATACACCACCGAGCGGGTTTAAGAAATTATTTTCTAAATAGATAAGTGTGAAACTTAAGAATACGCTAAAAATTAATTTCTTAAACCAAGTTTGCTGTGAGTGACAATGTCAAACGGTGGGGTCATAACATTTCTATGCCTATCAACAATGAATGAACACTTAAGAATGGCTATGAGTTCATATCGGAGATACAAATGACAAATGAATAAACTAAATGAAGGACTGTCTTCAATCACTGATTGTTTCTCCTTTGACCACAACGTCTTTAAATTCACACAGCTGAGAATGACATTTAACATGTATATAAGTACCTTTTTCGTAATGAACAAAAGCGGATTATGTATACAATTGATAATACAGGGCACATTGTTAGAAAAAGGAATCACATTAGCTTTCATGTAGAGCGATGTCTCCTCTTTCCGTAATGTGTATGAGCCTATAAATGCTCGATTTCCGCTTTATATACTTTTGCTGACTGTATACGCCTCCGAAGAATGCGAGCTTTAAACGCAATTTGAGAAAAGAAGGAACAGGGCTGTTTCCGTAGACACGTAATGTCTTCCTTATCCACAATGCTGTATTAGTTTAAAATGACATTTATCTAAGTCTTGTCTTTCCTCTCTTTTATCACACGCACAGACACAATAGGAAACAGGTCCGACCAAATTTTACCTGGTGTAATTAGACACTTGAACAATTGACAAACTTTGCCATATTATGAGAAAAGAAGAAACATGGTTATCATTCATGACAAGCGATTGCAATTCGCTGGCTCATATCAATTATCTTCTGCAGAGACTTTCAATATTTAAAATATGTTTAACAGAATAAGAATAACCGTTACCTGGCCAAAATTACATATGACACTTGGACAGTATACATGTCCTAATTCTATAGAATTGTGAGAAAAGAAGGAATCAGAATGCCTTCCATGACAACTAACGGCTATCTTACAACTGCTTTGTTACAAACATCTGAATATACCCTTGTAAAGAAACTAGTTGACATCAACACTATGGATAATCAGCATAACATGTGTACATGTTTTGCTAAATGAGAGGTAAGGAAATGGTATACACCTTGGTTAGAAGAGCAAACTATCAATATGAGCAATACTCTGCATTTTGTTTGTTTACTTGGAGATTTACGCCATTTTCTACATTATTTCAGCTATATCACGGCGACAGTCATTTATTCATGATACCTTGGTAAACAAGCCAGTACTGGGCTAGGAAATGTGCCTTGTCCATAGGCACTCTACCATAACTGCCGCGCCGCTGGATCGAACCAGGTTCCAAATACCCGATGCTTACCACTCGGCAACAGCGGATTCCTGCAATACTCTGCGAAAACCAACATTGACGTAATAATTGGATCTGTAGAAAAAAAATATCGGTTGCTAATCCGTGCTAAGGATCCTTATTATAATAGACACTTCTGTAAAGCAGTATCTATTGGCGACCAGAGCTAGATCAGACTACTCAGATGTGGTGGCTGCTCTGGATCTACATTTGACCCAATGTAGTCCGGTTTGCTTTCGCAGAGCGCCGCTGTATATTGTAAATGGGTGTAGATGAATAATATCAGGTATATTGTAAAGGGTTTTACTGTAGGAATTAATTGGGGAAACCCCTATATATATCCTACTTATTTTAACTTCCTGGTTGTGTCTGAATGACAGTGCGGTTTTTTAACGAACAGAATTAGATATGCTATAACCCTTTCCCACATACAACAACTCTGCAGCAGACGACTTTTAAAACATCTTAGACAATATCTTTAAATAAAAGTATATTCATTAAAAAGAGTTGAAAATATTGACAAAAGGAGAAATGGCTCATTATGAGCAATTTCTCCTTTTGTCACAATGTTTTCAAACGTCGTCTGCTGTACATGCGTCTGTATGTAGGAAAGGGATAACTAGAACGAAATATATTTTTATATCTTCACTAAAATCCTTTATTTAAACTGTTTATAAATATGTTATAAGTTAATGTTGATCAATGAACTGTGACTTTTTATATATTCTATAACAAAAACCGAAGAGAACATGTATTTCCTCCGTTAAAGACTTAATATTTAATCTAGATTAGACTTTTCAAATTCATTAAATCCAGAGAAAATAATAAAACGTGAAAATATTATTTTCGGTCCAAAAACAAGCAGTTAAAAAAGCATTGATCACCACGTTTTGAAAATTTGTCTGATGTTTGTCTACACCAACTGACATGCTTTGAGAACCTCTATTCATTTGGATAAGCGCAAATATGCGCAAATCTGTTTACCCTTTATTCGGTTCAGACGCGCCTAGAACAAAAAAAGACAGAAATGAGTTATCAAAGAAAAACTGAGTACTGAGTTTGAACATAACTGCATTGTTTCTATTGATTTTTTTTTAGATAACTTACATTCTGTTCTCAAACATTATATAGGTTTAACTGTATCTGTTAAAAATTCAGGGTTTTGTAATGTGATATGTGTATGTACAATTGTAATAGGACTAGTCGATTATTATCATTTTATTCCTTTGTCATGCAAGATAAAAGCCTAATAGACAATTACACCAATCCCCGTGTGTATGCACTGTTGAAACGGTTTGTACCTGATACGTCGACTCGATTTAATCCCTAGCTGGTCGGTAGAGCGGTTCGAGGGGACCATTAGAGGGTAATTATGCGATAGGTAAATATGTATACCTATTGCTTTAGACTCATGATTTATTGAGCCGGGTGCGTTTTTATATATATTATACATACATGATACAGTTCCCATCTTCTTTAATGTCTTTAAGATGTTTTGACCCATTGTCTTGTGTAGACATAAATAGTTTACTAATATATGATTTTCTGATGCGTTTGCACTATACGACCGGTAGAAAATAGTAAATTACCCAAGAAAGTTGATATCTTTATTTCCCTAAATGTTTTCTGCTAATTATTAATGAATCCTTACCAGTGCAGTCGAAGAAAATGTAACGGTTCATTGTACAGTACAGAATTCTTAATGATCGGAAATTACATGAGACACTCATTTTTTTGTTTTAATTTTATTTATGCATAAACAATTATGATAAAGAAAATATATACAAACAGAATTTCCCTAAGAATGCGAAATTTAAAACATTTGAGAAAAGTGTAACCTAGGATTAGCCTGCACATACGTGCAAGTTGATATGTTACTGCACTTATCGCTTTTATTTTCATTCCATGCATTGTCTCTCAGTTTGGTCAGCTCTTCTGTAAACATTGTGGGAATTGGTCGAACTTCTTCTGCGCAGCGCTGAGATATCTTGCTCATGATCTGTTTGGCAACGTATATGACTTGATTGGGGGATTTTTTTCATCTTTTTACTTATACGTAAGTTATTCGTATTTTTCTAACGGTTTGAACTTAATTAAAATCAATTAAGAGACATAACAGTTTATTTTTGTTTTAAAGAAAATAGATTAAAAGGCACAGTTTTGCATTTAATTTGTTCAACAGATACCTTGACATTTTGAACTTAATTACTTATGACTAGAAAATAATACTTTAAGAATAGGTATGGTAGATGCTGGAGCATCTATTTGACTGGAAAAACGTTGACGTTCTTACACTTACTGTAAGACACCCACTTCAAAGTGGACAACAAGAGATTAGGGACTTTCGGACCGGCTAAGATAATAACGTCGATTTTGACGTCAAAACGTATGTATTTGCGACAATGATACATGTAGTGTGGTTAAAGAACTGTGCGGAAACACGTAACCTCAGTCAAACGACTGGATCGTACAAAGTGTCACTATGCATAAACACTTAACCTCAGTCAAACGACTTGATCGTACAAAGTGTCACTATGCGTAAACACTTTACCTCAATCAATCGACCGGCTCGTACAGAGTGTCACTGTGCATAAACACTAAACCTCAGTCAAACGCCTGGATCGTACAAAGTGTCACTATGCGTAAACACTTTACCGCAGTCAATCGACCGGCTCGTACAGAGTGTCACTGTGCGGAAACACTTAACCTCAGTCAAACGACTGGATCGTACAAAGTGTCACTATGCCTAAACACTTTACCGCAGTCAATCGACCGGCTCGTACAGAGTGTCACTGTGCGGAAACACTTAATCTCAGTCAAACGACTGGATCGTACAAAGTGTCACTATGCGTTAACACTTAACCCCTGTCAATGTAACGGTTTGTAAGAAGCTTTACTGTTTGAAAACAGTGTACACGCAGTCAATCGACCGGCTCGTACAAACTGTCACTTTGTGTAAACACTTTACCTCAGTCGATCGACCAAATTATAAGAAGTACTACTGTGCGTAAACACCTCGGTCAATCGAGCGACACTAAGAAGTGTTTAAATCCGTAAAAACCGCGGTCAATCAATCGAGCGGCAGTAAGAAGTGTTACTATGCGTAAATACCGCGGTCAATCAATCGAGCGGCAGTAAGAAGTGTTACTATGCGTAAATACCGCGATCAATCAATCGAGCTGCAGTAAGAAGTGTTACTATGCGTAACTAACGCGATCAATCAATCGAGCTGCAGTAAGAAGTGTGACTATGCGTAAATACCGCGATCAATCAATCGAGCGGCAGTAAGAAGTGTTACTATGCGTAACTAACGCGATCAATCAATCGAGCTGCAGTAAGAAGTGTGACTATGCGTAAATACCGCGATCAATCAATCGAGCTGCAGGAAGAAGTGTGACTATGCGTAAATACCGCAGTCAATCAATTGAGCGGCAGTAAGAAGTGTTACTATGCGTAAATACCGCGGTCAATCAATCGAGCTGCAGTAAGAAGTGTGACTATGCGTAAATACCATACCGCGATCAATCAATCGAGCTGCAGTAAGAAGTGTGACTATGCGTAAATACCGCGATCAATCAATCGAGCGGCAGTAAGAAGTGTTACTATGCGTAACTAACGCGATCAATCAATCGAGCTACAGTAAGAAGTGTGACTATGCGTAAATAACGCGATCAATCAATCGAGCTGCAGTAAGAAGTGTGACTATGCGTAAATACCGCGGTCAATCAATCGAGCGGCAGTAAGAAGTGTTACTATGCGCAACTAACGCGGTCAATCATTCGAGCTGCAGTAAGAAGTGTGACTATGCGTAAATACCGCGATCAATCAATCGAGCGGCAGTAAGAAGTGTTACTATGCGTAACTAACGCGGTCAATCAATCAAGCGGCAGTAAGAAGTGTGACTATGTGTAAATACCGCGGTCAATCAATCGAGAGTCAGTAAGAAGCACTACTGTGCGTACACTCACTATATATATATATATTTATATATGAATATCCTCGGTCAATCAAGCGGTAGTAAGTGTGACTGTGCTTAAACACTTAACTTCAGTCAATCGACCGGCTCAGAAGAAGTGTCACTATGCGCTTAACTTCAGTCGATCGACCACTGAAGTGCCACTGTGTGTAAACACTATATATATGTGTAACCTCGGTCAATCGACCAGCACAAAAAGGCTAAGCGCTTAACTTCAGTCAATCATCCGGCTCGAAAGATGTGTAGTTGTGCGCAATCATTTATAAATTCGACTTCCTTTTGAGTGACTCAGGTCTTGTTTTCATCAAACCAATGAGCCGTGTCCCGCGAGAAAACCAACAGTGTGGACTCTGCATAAAGTATCGACCCGGATCGGCCTAAGAATGCCGCGCAGGCTAATCCGGACAAACACGTTTCGCCTCCTGTGGATTTACTGTTTCAGGAATCATTACTCTATACCTCTAGCTCCCTGAGACGGAATGTGTCGGCCCGTATTAGCCTGCGCGGACTGCGCAGGCTGACCTGGGTCGATACATTACGCAGAGGCCATACTGTTTGTTTTCTCGCGTGACGGCTCAAATGTCGTTTTAGACATGTATATAAATATCTTGCGAATGAGATATATCTTTATTACATATTTGAAATGAATTTAATATAGCCCTGTTCAAAGATTATGTTATATTCTCTCGTGTAGTCGAATAATTCTGTTTCTGTTTTTTTTCTTTACACTTCCAATTTTCAATGCGACCAGTGGAAAATAGTTGTAATGTTTATTCGTAAAAGAGATCTCGTTCATTGGAATACGGGTAGGTCTCGTTCATTGCTTGCGGACGTTTGACAATATTAATTGCGATACGGGTAGATCAACTGGCCGCTGTGATATGAATTAAAAAATATTAAAATGTGCGTTAAGCCCAAATCCATCAATCTACAGTCATATAGCCATTTCTCAGGTATGAGTGATTGATTGCTGGGTGTTTTAAGCCGTTTTCAACAAATGTTCATGCTTGCATACTTTGGACAATATTCATTGGAATACGGGTAGGTCAACTGGCCGCCGTGCTTTGACTGAAAATTTGTTGAAATGGGCTTCAAGCCCAAATCCATCAATCTACAGTCAGATAGCAACTTCCCAGGTATGAGTGATTGATGGCTAGGTGTTTTAAGCCGTTTTCAACAAATGTACATGCTTGCGGACTTTTGACAATATTCATTGGAATACGGGTAGGTCAACTGGCCGCCGTGATATGACTGAAAAGTTGTTAAAATTGGCGTCGAGCCTAAATCCATCAATCTACAGTCAGATAGCCATTTCCCAGGTATGAGTGATTGATTGCTAGGTGATTTAAGCCGTTTTCAACAATGTTTCAGTTATATCACAGCGTTTCCTTGGTAAGTTACCAGTACTTCTGGTAAATTGATTCTGACACCAGCCAGTCAGTCGCAATGCAAATCCCGCAACCCAGAGCACGAAGGATGACAGCCATTGCTACCATTGTTAAGATCTGTGTCCAGGTAGGAGCTCTCAACCCCATATTATCTGGTATAGAAGAATATATATGCACACCTGTCTTTCCCCTATCAGAGAGATCTTTGTCTAGGTAGGAGCTCTCAACCCCATATTATCTGGTATAGAAGAATATATATGAACACCTGTCTTTCCCCTATCAGAGAGATCTTTGTCCAGGTAGGAGTTCTCAACCCCATATTTTCTGGTATAGAAGAATATATTTGCACACCTGTCTTTCCCCTATCAGAGAGATATTTGTCCATTTAGGAGTTCTCAACCCCATATTTTCTGGTATAGAAGAATATATATGCACACCTGTCTTTCCCCTATCAGAGAAATATTTGTCCAGGTAGGAGTTCTCAACCCCATATTTTCTGGTATAGAAGAATATATATGCACACCTGTCTTTCCCCTATCAGAGAGATCTTTGTCCAGGTAGGAGCTCTCAACCCCATATTATCTGGTATAGAAGAATATATATGCACACCTGTCTTTCCCCTATCAGAGAGATCTTTGTCTAGGTAGGAGCTCTCAACCCCATATTATCTGGTATAGAAGAATATATATGCACACCTGTCTTTCCCCTATCAGAGAGATCTTTGTCCAGGTAGGAGCTCTCAACCCCATATTATCTGGTATAGAAGCATATATATGCACACCTGTCTTTTCCCTATCAGAGAGATCTTTGTCCAGGTAGGAGCTCTCAACCCCATATTATCTGGTATAGAAGAATATATATGCACACCTGTCTTTCCCCTATCAGAGAGAATTCCTTAGAATGGCAATCATCATCTCTTGTTCTTTACAAGTTAAAGCTTAAAACAGTTGCTAAAATTTAAAATCTGTGTAACGAACAATGTATACTAAGATTAGACTGGAAGGAGGTGAATGCTGATCTTGGTTTACATAATTTGAAAAAAATAATAATGCTTTAAACATTAACCAGATAAATAAATTGTGATTAAAGTTGCTGAACTCCAGATTATAGAGAGTATAGTCAAAATTTAAAACTGTTCAAAAGTTGTCTTGAAAATCTGAGATAAAATGATAGTAATAATATCTTTTTCCAGTACGATAAACATCTAAATATTGATCGTTTATTCTTCATTTTTACACAGTAGACATACCCAGTAAGCCAAATTGTGTACATTTTCATTTGACTTCTAATTGACTATCTTTCAACATGTACTGCCAAAATAGTTTTGAACTATGTATTACTTAATTTGTTGTCACTGTTAGAAATATTTGCAGGAGTTTCAACATTTCAAAATTTTGATCTCCACCTGGAGTTTAGCACCTTTAGAGTCACGTGTATCAGTTAAAGGAAGACCTGAGAAAAGGTAGCAATTGCTTTCCCTCCTTGGCGCTCAATGGTGTGGGGTTATATTACGACTGGCTCACTGGTGTCAGGATAAATGGGCCGTTAGAACTGGTAACTTACCCAGGAAACGCCGTGATATAACTGAAAAATTGTTGAAAGAGTTGTGAAACACTATATACGAACAAATCAGTTAAAAGGAAATGATGCAGAACTTTTGATCATGTCTGTTTATACCCCGCAACGTAATACAATCAGGATACGGTTTACTAGTCATTTTTGAGTTAACACTTTACTCCACTTGTTATTGATTTTCATGTTATAAAACTGCATGAGATTAACACAAACCTTTAATAAAATCACTTTTGAAATGTTTCAGTTATATCAAATTTAAAATATCAATTAATTACAATGTTAAGAAATCACTATAACATGATACATTCCAAAAAATGAACGACAAAATATGTGACGTTAAATATATTAGAAACAATAATGCAGTGAAGCATCTCCAACTCTTTTCTCAAATATCAGTTCTTAAGTTATTCTAATTTGTGAATATACTGCATTTTTGCGATATAAATTTAAAAAAATGAAATCCGTTTTCAACCATGTATACTATAAACCTCTCTCACGTTAGTGACCCATTTAAAAAGATTCGTGTGTTGCCCAACAAACTGTCATCAACGCGTTCAGTTTATAGAAAACAGTATCAAGGGGTGTAGTACTTTTTCGTCTCTTCAAAGTAACCGTTTACATGATATGATATTGAAAGGGTCGTCTTCATTTGAAAACATTTGAGAAAAAAATGTAACATCTTGAAGAAATTGAGGTATCCTTTTGAAACATGTTGAAATACGTTAAGCAAAGAGAAGAAACGTTTTTGAATAATTAATCTATTTCACACAATGTTTTAGAAAACGTCGTCACATACAACTGCGTTTCATGTCGTCTATATTAGGGAAAGCGTTATTCGTTATATTACTACAACGCCCCCTATGAAAACTAGATAAGCAAGATGGCGAGTTGTATGAGTTATTTGGGACTTACCTTCGGAGTTTTCGCGTTTGCTTGTGCGGCCAGCGGCCCAGGATTGGAATATGGGGTGTATTCGGGAGACGCTGACGCTTACTCTGGACTATGGAGGCGTTGCAGGATGGTGGCAGGAGAAAACGTGTGCGAAAAACATCTGCGTGAGTATATTTTGATACTAATATTCAACACTGAATGCAAGTGTCGGCACAGAATAAAGAGTTAGACCATGCTCGCACTAAAATTAAAAGCTATACAATGGCATTTGCACCGAGTTTTAGATTTCGATCGATCTGCACACAGAGCTCTGGCTCCAAAACTATAAAAGTTTAAACTTTGCCCAGAATGTGTATCCGAGGTTCTGATTGATCAGAAGGAAATTCAATCTCCAAATGGACCAATCAAAAGCCCTAAGTATTTGCAGAAAACAGCATATGAGCCATCCCGCGAGAAAACCAACACTATGGCCTCTGCGTAAAGTGTCGATCCGGATCAGCCTAAGCATGCCGCGCAGGCTTACCCGGATAGACACCTTTCGCCTCCTGTGGATTTTCTGTTTCATGAATCATTACACTATACCTCTATTCCCCTGAGACAGAATGTGTCGGCCCGGATCAGTCTGTGCGGACTGCGTAGGCTGATCTGGGCGATACATTACGCAGAGGCCATAATGTTGGTTTTCTCGCGGGACTGCTCATTATTTTATCTTGCAGTTTGTGCTCCCTGTCAGAATTAAATGTATATATTACTACATCTATATTAGCGTACCGGAAACACCATTCTAACGACGTCGTTTATCTTTTTTTTCAAAAGATATTTCTTGTTAATTCACGAGGGAAATGTTTTCTGATTTCAGAAGATGATTACATGCCGGAATACAATGCAGTCCGATCCATGCTTATAATTGGTGCAGCTGTCCTGCTAGTATCCATTAGTGTTGGATATTTGTCCTTTTTTTTTTCAAAAAAACCTTCCACAATGGCTACCCTGGACTTCGTATCAGCAATTGGTTATGCTATAGCAGGTAAATCGACAGCCGAATCAACAACTAAAATTACACCATTTAAAAAGTACACGACCGAGAGCTCGGTGTTTTAGGACAATCTGATTGCATCCCTGGTGTCGTCTGTTTCGTGGTTAATATGCTCGTTCCAATGTGTGTTTCTAGTGGTCAGATTCATAAGACGCCTGTGGTGTATTTTGATTATCCTAACACAGCGACTGCTCGGCGAGTGCTAGCCGAATCAACCAGTCAAATTACAGCTTTTAACTAACACAAGACCGAGCGCTCGTCGGCTGTTTCATGGAAAAATGACCATTATCGTTCCAATGTGTGTTTCTGGTGGTCAGATTAATATGACGCATGGGGTGTATTTTGATTACTGCTCGTCAAGTGATAGCTGAATCAACCAATCAAATAACAGCGTTTCACTAAGACACGACCGATAGCTCATTGGTTGATGACAATCTGATTGCGCCACTGGTGTCGTCTGTTTCATGTTTAGTATGGGAATTTGCTTTTCCAGGGGTTTCTCATGGTGCTAGAAATGTATTCAGATTGTCCTAACACTGTAGTGTTGCTGAGTGCTAGCCGAATCAACAAATCAAATTACGGATTTTAACTAGCATGCGAGCTGCTTAACCCTTTCCCATATAGAACACATTTGCAGGAGATGACTTTGAAAACATATTGACAACAATTTCAAAGACACTATAAATGGAAGTATAATTATTGAATTGACTTTAAAACATTGTGACACAAAAAAAAGAAATGAGAAATTTATTCTTTTATCGCGATGTTTTCAAAAGTCGTCTACTGCACAATCATCAGAACGTGTCTGTATGTGGGAAAGGGCTAATAATTGATATTTCAATTTCCTTTTCCAGGGGTATTTCTGATGACCGGGTTCGTGGTTTATCTGGAGAAAATCTACTATCCAATAGGCTTTTCATTGGACTACAACCTAAGCATCGGATTCGTATTCTGTCTGCTTGGCTGGCTATTATCATGGACTGCTGCTGCACTGGTTTTTGCCGGGACGTATGCAGTGAGACGAAAACTTTCGGTACTGGTGTGGAGAAACCAATGGAGCTTATAGTTTTTTTCATTCATTCTTTTTTTAAATTGGGGTATTTGTTATCGGCGTAGCTGTCAAATATTACTTTCAATATCTCCATATAATTTTCGGCATCATCATGCTTACTTTAATAAAACGTGTATAGTATACTGACATTGTTTATTTTATTATTGTTGTTTAACCAAAAGACCAAAACAACTACAAGGGTTTGACGCACTGGAGAGTGTCAGAAGTGCTATATGTGTACTTATTATTTTAGAGACCTATTGCTCTGATCGAGCATAAGCGTTTTAACTTCTATAGGCCCATTTGATAGTGTACACTATATCATGTACAATCATCTGACATGTGCAGATAAGTTCAAGAGACAGAGTAAGATACAAGAGAGTCCGGGCGCAATACCCTAGCTCTTTCCGAAAAGACCCCTTGGTTCTTTAGCGTGGTCAGTGTATAGCACCGATACACGCGAGGTCTATTTACTGAAAATGACCAGTACTTGACCTCTAGTTGATCCGGAAACCCTTAACGCACCTCGGACCTCTGGATTTACAGTCTAGCGTTATAACTACTTGGCCAACGGGCGACTTTACCTAGTTTCCAGAACTACAATATTTACCTCCCCTGGCAGCCATTTTGATAGGCAAATTTACTATATGTTGTATAGAGAAATTTCAAATATAATTAAATTAAAGAATTGCATATGCAAAAATAATTAAAACAAGAAATCGATATAATCAGATCATACAGAGGCATCAACGACATATGGTGGCCATACTCAAATTCGTTGGTGTTTACCTTATGATCACATTTTTAAAAAAACAATATCCTCTATTAAAGCTCATCATATTTTTCTATCAAAATGGCCGACAAGCGAGTTAATTATTATAGTTGTGGGAACTATGTATTGAAAACTTCTATGACACATGTACGATCCGACCTGATGTCGACACTGGTCGCAAATGCTCTTGTTTCACATACCTACTTCAGTAGTAACTCTAAAACAGTCCAACCTGTACTAAAGACCACATTTGTATGGCAATTCCCTGTCTATAGTAACCACACTAGAAATATCCCTATTAGTCGTTTTCTGCATAAAAGACGACCCTGCAATTAAAGACCCTCTGTGAGCGAAACCAAGATTGCTGTATAGGTGTTCCCATAGGTGGTCTTTAAAGAAAGGTTGGACTGTGGTTTCTTGTATCCAGGCCTCGAATATGGATGCCGCACGCATATCGTTTACTTCGCGTGAAATATTTTGTGTCATTACCTCTTTTTTTCGTTTACTATATTTGTTAATTATTAACAAATAAAGGTGCTCCAGGATTGGTTGATTGATTGTTTGTTGTTTTACGCCGCTTTCAACAATGTTTCAGTTATATCACGGCGTTTCCTGGGTAAATTACCAGTACTACTGATCCATTTATCCTGACACCAGCCAGTAAATCGAAATGTTAACACGAAATCCTGAGGGCCAAGGAGGGAAGCCATTACTATCACTTTTAAAGTATTTAGCATGACCCGGCCGGGGATCGAACACGTGATCCACGAAAACAAACTTAACATCAGTATTTAAATTATGGGTTAACACTTTGATAGTGCGAACATACTATAACGGATCGAAATGGATACCGCATTACAAATGTTTCTCGAGTTCTTCTGTGACAAATTGTCAATCAATACATAGCTTTATCAGACTGCGTGGAAGAGCCGGCTGATCTGGATCCATACTGCTTTACAATTTCCCTATGGCTGGTTTCCACATATAGCCGTTCCGTTACCGAACATGGAATACGAAGCTATGAGTTTTGCCATGAAGCAAAACCACGAGGGTCGATTTCCTTATGTCTTATCTACCAATATGCCTATAACTTGACTTGCTTCATATGTATGACTATTTAATTGGACACGCGTACTCGTCTTGTATTCAGTCTGACAAAGCGACGTGAACAGCTTGCTTCTGATCACATGTTGTGTTCATACAATAGATGCACAGACCGTCTTTTGTTTATAGACCATACCGCGGGCTTGGCGTGAAACGGTTGTAACTAAAATCTATTTTGAAAACCCTTGTTTAGGGGCAATTTTGACCGCTTTTTAAACAATGCAAATTTAGGTGCCATTGCTCAGAACGAGCAATGGCACCTACATATCCATTGATTACCAAGACAAATTAGTTAACGCTTATAAAGACTTTATGGCGAGGTGATTAACCTTGGTAAAAAATACCAATTTTAGTTACAACCGTTTCACGCCAAGCTCTCGATACAGCGATGATAAGTAACAACTAATATAAAGGAAAGTCCAAGTTAACAGAAAACAGTATTAAGTGATGTGATAGTAAAGATCTACAGCTTAAAGCTTTAAACAATGATAATTACAAAAGTGAATTTTTTATTAGGTTAAGAACATACCATGCCAATTCAACGTAATAATTTGACAGAGGGAACCACGCGATTTGAGGGAGGTTAATATATATAAAATTGTGTCAAAAATATAGGATTATACAAAGACAATATATATAAATCAAAGCGCCAATGGCACTGTAGTGGCGATCGTATGGAAAATCCTGCAAAGTAACAAGCAGTATATCGGTGTAGGGCTTGCGATGACTCTGGTGCGGGTATATTTGAGAATGTATCAACCCTGCATCTTTTGACAGTAGAATAATGTTAGTTTGCCAGAATGTTGTCTTGGTGATTATTTAGTTACGTTCTGAAATTGGTCATGATGTGTTCAAAATTAGGCCATTCCAAAGTTATGAAAAATCTAGTTGGTATTCGATAGACTACCGTTTTAGCTCATTAGAATGACTATTTGTAATCTAAATTGTTTGGGTAATCACATGTTTATCACCAGGTCGTTAGGCCATATTAAGATAAAATATATTTTACACTTTAGAAATGACTAAAGAAAGGAGAGAAAACAGTATCCATTAGTTTGGTGTTTGTTTCAATTATGTCCGATATTAAACAGGTCTGTTCAATTTAGTCCCTTCACATTGCATGATTGAGGGTTGTCACAGTGTATTTATATGTCTCTGAGGTTGTTAAACTGCTTCGAATAATGTGAGTGCAAAAACAAACACAAAACATGCTCCAAAAGCACAATTTCACTATTTGCCAAACTGTTTAATTTATGAAAATATAGGCATATATTATAATGCTAGATCTTCAAACTCAATTAGGCTACACTGTCAGCATTGATTGCTAATTGACTCTAGAACGTGCAGACGTGTATACATAACGTGTGTACACACTGCCATCGTGTGTCCTTTAAACCTTTGTAAACCAGTCTTATTATCTAGACGCTTTCATATATTTAAACAAGTACAAAATAAAGCGTTTATAATATTGAGATTTACAAGCTTTTCTGGTTTTTGGTCTCGCGAGCTATTTATAGAACCTTTTGGAATTTCCAGATTTGAGTATCACCAGAGTTGTCGTTATTTGCAAGGCAGAACGCGCAATGATATTTATTATCTGCCAAATCATGACGAAGATAATCAGAGTACAACCAACTCCTGCCGAATCAGGTTAAAGGTCAAAAGGTTACGGTTGACTACAGTAAAAATAAAACGAGGCACAGGAGTATCATGATACTCTGCATAGCGTACCCAAGACGCCCGATGATATTTATTATCTGCCCAAACATGAAGAAAGATAATATGTAAATAGTTTAACTCTATTTAGATATTTTCTCGATAAATCTCAAATATTAGTACCAATCCGGTATCAAAGTAGCACTAACATTATCATTATTAATCGTGTGCCTGCATCACTGATGGAACTATATATATATATGGCGGTTTAACGGAAGTGAGTAAATTGCCTTTGCAGAAATATCCAACCGATTGTTCAAATACGACTATATAATTTTTTTTTCGTTGTTGTTGTTTTGGTAGCACTGTGGCGATTGTCAACCAATCGCCACAAAAAAGAGGTATACAGGTTCACATTACTGGATTCTTGCTGAATATTGTGCCATCTACGTTATGTGTACCGTGTGCAACCTAGGTTGTTTAAAGCAATTATTTCGACTGTTGGATCCTACAAACAGTGATATGATCGGTTATGCATGTAAAGTGAAACCTGAGTATAAATACCACCCATGGGGATAGAACGGTCTGGCCCTTGTTCACAGGTGGTCTTTAAATGCAGGGTCGTTTGCGTAGAAAATGAGTACTTGGGAAACTAAAAGTGTGGTTGCTAAAGACAGGAAATTGATATTCCAAGGTGGTCTTTAGAAAAAGTTTGACTGTATTTTCAAAATGATATAATGATAAAGCTGGACATTTGGAATTAAAAACAAATATCATCGATGGTTTCCTTACAAAAACGAAATCCCAAACATCTACAGAATGTCTGTATCAACGTTATAACAGACTTCTACGCCACCAACGTGACATACACACCACACAGATGTCCCGGACCGTCATTCAATGAATTGGAACTTTTCCTACGTTAACTTAAAACCATGGACTTATCAAACCCAGTTATCAATATAACCAGCGCATGTCTTACAGAAGAAGATATCGATTTATCGTCTATCGTGTCTATATTTACGCTGCTTATGATTATGACCTCGTCCACGGTATTTATAGCCATCGTGAAACGTCGACGTTCTTCGCCGTCCTTCGAACCCTTCTTGTTGTCAATCGCCATATCGGACTTTGTACTGTGTCTAACCACTCTCCCTGCGGCAGTGACGTTTTCATTTGTGAGATACCGACATAAATCAGTAGAGGATATGTCCGTTATATGTATAGTGTGTGGCTTCTCGCTGCTTGGACTTCATACAGCAAAGATGTTGACCTATTTTGCCGGAAGCATCGATGGGTATTTGATGGTATCTTCCAGACGTTACAGGAAACATTTCGAGGTAGAAATCAAATCATCGATAGCAGTATTACTATGGGTTCTTGCGGGCGTATTTCAGATTGTTCTCATATCGGCAGGAATCGGCAAACATGTTTACCAATGTCAGCTGGGAGTATGTATCTTTCAGCTAACGGATTCGAGAATTTTCGTGGCCGTTAATTCCGTGAACGTTATCATAGTTGTGTTGAGTATACTCGCTAACGTAGCCGCAATTAGGAAAGGCAGAAAAAGAGCATTAAAAGTTGCCCCCTGTATAGATATTCGGGATAGGAGCATGAAAAAACACGAAGTTACTGATCTTGAAGAAAATATAGAAATGAACAGCTACCAACATCAAACCAACGACTCTGAAGATAAATTAGAAAAGATCATACCTCTGACGAACGGATGTTCAACGGAAATGACGTCATTAGAATTAGAAAACGTAGAAGAAATAAAAGAGAGTTCGTTGTCAGACTGTGATAAAAGGCTTTCAAGTTGTGCCGGAAAATTAGAAATGTTCGCTTCCATTCCTTCTCCTACGAAACAGATATTAACAGATGCACGTGTGTCCGATAAAAGCGTTCAGACAGATCTTCATGTTCATGACATGTTGCTAAGGGGACATGAGCATACTAATATTGATAATGTTGGTTTTTGTGACCGTAACTGTATAGAACAAGATACTGATACAGGAGGGGAGAGTATTGTCGTTAGTGTAAAACCGGGAATCAATTCACTTCACCGTGGTTCCATACATTCTAAAGAAAGTGATGCTGATTCTGAAACGTACCATTGTAAAAACGAACCTATAAAACCTAGAGTTAGGTTTGGTCATTGCGAGTTGATAAATATAGGGGATAAATCAGACATATCCGTGTATAACATCGAGGACGAACTTGAATTGAGGCATGAACGTACCTCTAAACATGGATCAACATCTGTAAATGTCACGGTGCTTGGCGACACTTTGAACTGTAGTTATAAAGAACCCGATAACATAATGTATAACACTTCATTAGGTACGATCAGACAAAATCTTAGGGAAACTCTGGTTCCCGACAGAACGCTGTTGAAATGTTACAGCCATGCGTTTGCGCATGGGATTTCCTTGTTAATCTTTATTCTTTGCTGGGGACCCTTCCACTGCGTTACAATTCTCCAATCCATTTTCCATATAGAGATTCCAACTGTAGTAAAGTTTTCACTCCTGTGGTTAGGGCTGACCAATGGGGTGTGGAATGTCGTGATTTACCCGAGTCTTAGTTCCGTCTTAAACAAAAACAGTCGAATTATCTGGAGACAATTCTGCAAACAAACAAATTAGAGTGGAGTGTACATATTACTAACGGTCAAATCATTTTCTTCCGTGTGGAAAAGCAGCTTTAAAAGTCTGTTGTGTGGCGTACTGGTATGAGAAGGCTAGGAAGCACATGGGAAGGTGAACTGGTATGAGAAGGCTAGGAAGCACATGGGAAGGTGAACTGGTCGCCGTTTATGACTGAATAATTGTTGAGAAAATCAATCAATCCATTTAGACCGCCTCTAGATATTTTGGAGTCTTATTCAATTATTCAAACATTGCATTAAACAATGCAATTTATATCAAAGACAATTAGACGAATTAGAAGTGGTGAGAGAAAGGTAGCGAGATAGAAACAGAGAGAATATATATAATATACAAGAGAAAGTTGATGCAACGCATCAATGTCGCCGGAAATCCATACTGCAGTTATGCATAACACTTTCATTATAGTAGTTGAAAAACAGTTATCAACTGAGGGGCATATTGGCACATCAGGGATGGGGTCAAGTGAAAATGTATCATAACTTGCATTTGTTTGTCAACGATGTGAATGTCCTTCATTGAAATATAATTTAAGCATTTCATTGTTTATGACCAATCTCCATTCTAAGGTAGGTTGACCATACACACAGCCAACTCATTATTGATCATAAACAGTAATGGATATGAGTAATCTTTCCAATCATTAGTCTTAGTATGTATACATTGCTTTCATTAAGGAATAATTATAAGATTTGTGAATTCCACATACACTTTTCAAGATGTTTGTCAGAATATTTGAATTTTATTATTTGTCAATAAAACCACAAAAACAGACAATTTAGGATTTGCACGCAATAGCACGTCATTTTACCTTTCCCCTATTAAAGTCAACATTGGACACCTTTGCAGCAATCGACTTTTAAAACAATGAGAAAATGGTTAAATAGCTGAAGACATGAGTTTTCTCTTTTTCTGAAAATGATATTAGCTTGGCATCCTAATCTTATCATACTTTGACAAATGTTAAAATGTAGTCCAATATATTTACAAAGTAGACCACCCTCGAAATATAATATCAGCTAAACAGTTAAATGTCATTGAAATTGTTGTATAATTTCAAACTTAATTTCGAACATAAACTGTTAATTTATTGTAATTCTTTCCTTCCCTTTTTATAATGAAAATACTCATGTTTTAAAATTATATTATGATGAGCGCCCTTGTGTCAATGATGCATAACAATATGCAGAACGCAAACAAATCTAATGACACATTTAAAAGTGCAAGGACGAAATAATTTTGTACGAAAGACCCGATTCGTGACCTTTATTCTACTTCGCAGAATTGTCGTTATTTACACTCTCTTTATAGGCAGAGAATTCATTCAAAGTCATATTTCTATTTAAAAAACCAGTTTAATCTCAGTTTGTTCTTTTCTTCATTTGTTTCGAACCAATTAAACATCTTTAATCACTGTGTAAAGAGTGTAAAGAACGGCTCTCTGCAAAGGGGATTTATCTACGCAGTCGGTATTCGCCAGTTACGTGATCAACAGTTTTAGCTTAGAAACAGTTCATATTTTTAGATATACATGGATTAACATTATTAAACGCATTCTTCACAAATCAAGACATCTCTTTGAACGTGAAAATAACATTCAGTAAGTTAAAATTGCTATTAAAAGGAGAATTCGACGTGATTGACACATACTAGTCTGCTACTAGCAGGTGCGCTTGTGTATACAAATTAGATTGTGCGATGTAAAGGTTTGTAGTTATCGCGTTGTGTAGTATATGAAAATACAGTACCACAGTCTAGCTTATAGGGACTGTTTTGTTTTCGTAAATAAAACAAAAAAACATAAATGCAAGTCAAAATAAAGAAACTGCAAATACGTAAAACATCGGAATATTTATTTCATGTTAGATGTGTCATTACTTAGTGTTTTTAAACAAACACAATTGTAATATGTTCAAGACATCTAACTGTGTTTCTTTCTAATAATAAGCCCCCCTCGCATATCATTTCCGAAAACCTATTAAAAATAGAAGTCGCGGGCTTCTGCCCGGCGACTAATGAGCCGTCCCTCGAGAAAACCAACAAAATGGCCTCTGCGTAATGTATCGACCCAGATCAGCTTGCGCAGGCCGCGCAGACTGTTCCGGGCCGACACATTCCGTCTAGAGGGGATAGAGGTATAGAGTAATGATTCTTGAAACAGAAAATCCACAGGAGGCGAAAAGTGTCTGTCCGGTTTAACTTGTGCGGCATGTTTAGGCTTATCCGGGTCGATACTTTACGCAGAGTCCACACTGTTGGGTTTTCTCGCGGGACGGCTCATATGTACATTTCGCGTTTTTAATTGCTGATTAACGATTTCAACTTTCATGATTTCAAGATAGATGATAAAATGTTGATGAATACATAATTATCACATCTATGGGATAATTACATGAATACGGATTGTCAATGCAATGGTGAGACTCTGCAGATGAACTTCCTCGCCTTAGTCGTCACTGTTCGAAGATCCATTAGACGTTCTGAAGATCAAATATCTCTAGGCATGGCTCTCTTTTGTTTAGCGTTGGGGATTCGAAACCGGGCGTCCCGGGTCATGGTGGAGTGCCCTTGGGCAAGGCACATTTCCTAGCCTAGTACAGATGTTTTAACCCAGGGATCATGAATATGTGAACTGTCGCCGTGATACAACTGAAATAATGTTGAAAACGGCGTAAAACCCCAATAAAACATTTTTTTTCTTCAAATGTATACCTTACTATGCTGAATTTGGTAAACTGGTATCGTATTAATTGGTGTTGAACATGTTTTAGCATAAGTATGAAGTAGTATTTAACAGGGACACTATATTACAATATAATATAGTGTCCCTGTATTTAACAATATCCCACATACAACAAATCTGCAGCAGACGAATTTGAATACTTCTAGGCGAGAATTTGAAGATTTCTATAAATGCAGGTATAATTGCTGAACAAAAAGTTGAAAACATTGTGGCAAATGAGCAATTTCTTCTTTTGTCACAATGTTTTGAAAGAGTTGTCTGCTACAGGGGCGTCAGAAAGCGTCTACATGTAGGAAAGGGTCAATCTGCATTGAAGATGTAAATGTAGTGTTTGTCTAGCGTGTCAATCAAATGTTGTTTAAAGTAACTTAAAGCCAGGTAAATGTAACGATTGGTAGAATCATTATCTCGTATTTTACGCCTCTTTCAACAAGTATTAAGTTATATCACGGCGTTTTCTGCGTAAGTTACTAGGTACTAATGGTCCATTTATTCTGACACCAGCCAGTCAGTCGTAATGCTAACCCCGCAACCCTGAGCGCCACGGAGGGCAGCCATTACTACCATTTTAACGTTTTTGGTATGACCCGACAGAGGATCGAACCCGCGACCTCCCGCGCTCGAGCTGATATAATCAACAATACGAAGTAGTCTATATATGTGAACAACAACAACAAACAGGTTACACTTATCCCGCTTGAGGAAACGTTAACCAATATGTGCCGAGCCCCTCGAGCTCAGTTGATAGTGTCGCGGACTGTAAATCAAGAGGTTGTGAGTTCGTTCGCATCCCAGCTCGTCTAACCTTCTTTACGTTGTTTGTCAATGCGATAAGCGTCATTCGTCTTCGACCAATTGGCTAACAGTCTCTCCAGTTGCTTGGAAAGACTGTTGTGTCAATCAATTGTGTGAGAAAGCCAGGAAAAACACACGAGTCTAACTGGCAGCCGTGATATGACTGAAAATGGTTGAAAACGGCGATAAAACATAATCAAGCAAACAATCATTGAACACAATTTGACTATCCTGCTGTTAATGCACTTGTGTAAAATACAGACGAAGATCAGTTTACACTTGTGTTGGGATACTATCCTAAACAATCAATGATAAGTTATAGTGTTCAGATTCGAACCGGATATACACTTCATTTACATTGATTGATTTATTGTTTGGTGTTTTAAGTCGCTTTCAACAATTGTACAGGTATATCACGGCGTTTTATGGGTAAGATACCAGTACTACTGGTCCATTTATCCTGACTCCAGCCAATAAGACGTAATAATAACCCCGGAACCATGAGGGCCAAGGAGGACAGCCATTACTACCAGTTGTAAAGTCTTTGGTATGACCCGACAAGTTTAGAACCCACGACCTCCCGCACCCGAGGCGGACACTCTACCACCACACCACCGTGGTGGTAATTCATTTACAACAAATGCAACGTTGGTCCAACAATGGATCGTTATTATTCCTGTGGTAAAGCTAAGGGGCCTGAAGTGGACACCCCCCCCCCCCCACCCACCCCAGGAACGCCCGGTAGATCAGTCGGTAGCGACGCAGGCTTTCAATCCCGGGTTTGTGAGTTCGAACGCCAGCTCGGCCAACATTCTTTCCGACCTTTGACAAAAGATATTGTGACAAGCGTCATTCGTCTTCAACCAATGGGCTAAGAGTCTGTGTGGAAAAGTAGCCAGTTGCTTAGAACATGTGTTGTTTGGAGTACTGGTGTGAGGAAGGAGACACATGCGTAGGTAAACTGGTCCCCGTGATATGACTGAAAAATTGTAGAAAACGTTGTTTAACCGAAAAACAATCAACCGACTGGGAACACAACACAACTATGTATTACCGGTGAACGTTCGGTAAATTAAGAATCCGTGCCGATCCCGAACCGGTTATAAATACGACAATTCGTTAACAACAAATGTATCGACAGTCTTAAAATAGATATTTGGTATCAACAAGTAGGGTTTACGAAAATAACACGATCGGGCACACAACTTAACTTTAAATGTATCAGTAACTCTGAACGTTCGGTGCATTGAGTGCAAGTGAAAGTTGATGGTAGACTGTATTAATTTCTTTTCACCACACATCATTAAAATATTATGCTATTGAGTCATCGTTACATTCATAAGCACATATACATGTATTTCATCTTTTTAGGGTGTAATAGGGTGTAATATTAAATTGTTCAGCATCTTTAGAAGTTTTCAACTCGTGTCAAGATTTAGTGTCATCGTAATGTTACGATCGTTTATCGTCTAAATTGGATAAGAAATCAAGCAAAGTGCTATGCATGTGTTCCAAATAGCATAGCATTGCATTGTGGCAAAACAAAGCAAAACATATTCATGTAAATAATATATTCAGTGTTTAATAAAAAGATTCAAGTCGTTGTGGTGAATCAGAAGTCTTGTCAATAAAGGGATTTTTTTTGTAAGCTAATTAGCACATCAGAGAGCAAGCTGCTATCACGCGTAATTTGTGTTATCGACTTGGCCTAGGGTAGCAACAGCCCATACATTTTATTATTATAGAAATACAAGCATTAGCATTGAGCCGTCCCGCGAGAAAACCAACATTATGGCATCTGCGTAATGTATCGACCAGATCAGCCTGCGCTGTACGCGCAGACTGATCCGGGCCTACACATTCCGTCTGAGGGGGATAGATGTATAGAGTAATGATTCCTGAAACAGAAAATCCACAGGAGGCGAAAAGTGTATATCCGGGTAAGCCATGCTTAGGCTGATCCGGGTCGATACTTTAGGCCACATTGTTGGTTTTCTCGCGAGACGACTCACATCTTTTTGAACTTGAAAATCGGGCTACTACTAAAATGACAACATTACGTTTTTTAAGACTGATATGAGCCATTCCACGAAAACACCAACATTATGGACTCGGACCCGGATTAGCCTAAGCATGCCGCGCAGACTAACCCGGACAGACACTTTTCGCATCCTGTGGATTTTCTGTTTCAGGAATCGGTTCTCTGTACCTCTATCTCCCTGAGACAGAATGTGTCGGCCCGGATTAGCCTGCGCGGACTGCGCAGGCTGATCTGGATCGATACATTACGCATATTCCATAATGTTGGTTTCTCGTGAAACGGCTCATATTGTGATGATACTTCAACATAAACTGAATAATGTAATAAAGCTGAAATAATGTTGAAAACGGCGTAAAACCCCAATATAATCAACATAAACTGAATAATGTAATAAAAGCTGAAATAATGTTGAAAACGGCGTAAAAACCCAATATAATCAATATAAACTGAATAATGTAATATAGCTGAAATAATGTTGAAATCGGCGTAAAACCCAAATATAATCAATATAAACTGAATAATGTAATATAGCTGAAATAATGTTGAAAACGGCGTAAAACCCCAATATAATCAACATAAACTGAATAATGTAATAAAGCTGAAATAATGTTGAAAACGGCGTAAAACCCCAATATAATCAACATAAACGTTTGCTGCATGTCTAATCAGGAACGAGAAAATAATCGAAAATAGCATAAAATAATCTGAAATACGAGGTTAATGAAATACAAACTTAAAACATTGGAAACATGAATTTCTTTTCAAATGTATCATAACTTTAGTTTTTTTTTAAACAATCGCAACCGTATAACTTCAAGGCATTTACGTTAAGTTTATATTACATGTAATAATAATGTGTCCTCCCATGTGATATCTGAAAGATGAATACAAATAAAGTCACCGGTTTCTACCGGCGACTAACAAGTAATATATTAACGTATTTTGACGCATCTACAGCAGACGACTTTTGTAAGTAACTGTGAAGGTATCAGTAACTGTGACCGCTCGGTCAATTGAGTACACTAACAAGTTATCTCCCTTGTTCAAAATCATTTATATGATCAGATTATTGTAACTACATTAATTTTTAACATTTAAACGTCTTTTGACGCATCTATAGCAGACGAATTTTGAAAAACCTTGAATAAATGAGGAATTGCTAATAATGTTTTAAACGCAATTCAATTCAATTAATATACCGTTATTTATAGACATTTTCCATATATTTGCATGTGACAGTTTTTGGTTGTTTGGGGGTTTACCTCCTCTCCCAACAGCTATGGTTATATCGCGGCGGACAGAAAATATATGATACTGGTCCCACACCTTAAATCTATATCAATATAAAATATATAAAGTATCAACACCACCCCACCTGTTGGAGCTTAAGAGTAGCATTGACTCCATTCGTTCAGGCCAACTTAGCCGGATCTTACGGTTCAAGTAAGATTCAGACTTTGACTTCCATTCTTAGTGAGTATCCCCTAGCAGAGCTCTAGAAGAGGGGCATACTTCATGTTCTAAAATCCTTATTTGACATTCAAACCCTATGTTGTTGGTACTCAAAAGAATCGTCTCAATGAGACGATTATTTTGAGTACCCACAACATAGGATTTGGTTGAGATATAAGAGAAATATTGTGGGGGGAAAGACCTGTCCACTCACTCTTAACTAATCCTCCGCCCGAGCCAAAGGGGCAAAATTTAGAGAAATGTCACACAAAATCAGTTCGATTTTTTTATTTTTTATATTTTACTCCATTGAAAACATACTCTGTGCATATTCAAGAACTCGCACAAGTTCAAGTGAGTGTTGAACGCCGTTTTTTAAAGATATAAAACGATCCTTCCTGGTTAAGTTTCCAGTACAGTAACTGTGCTACAGGTCAATTTACCCTGACACCAGGGTACTAAAGGACTGACTGATTTGTTACAGGATAAATGGACCCGCAGTACGAGTCGTTTCCAGTACAGTAACTGTGCTACAGGTCATTTATCCTGACACCAGGGTACTAAAGGACTGACTGATTTGTTACAGGATAAATGGACCCGTAGTACGAGTAACTTAACCCGGAAACGCGGTGATATATTGAAAAAATGTTAAAAGCGCCGTAAAACACCAATTAATCATATGTATACATACATACATATACTTTTTTTAAAGTTTAGCATTCTTTTTTTTCTTTTTTGTATTTAAAAGTGTCTGCGAAAAAAACGTTAGCTCTGCCATGTTTACTATATATTCATAGGAAGAGTCTATAGCCCTGGCCATACCATACATGAAAACCTTCACAGTTTTTAGATATTTATTCACATGCACAGAACAGAGACATATATAGATATATCGTAGTTGTATGTCTCTGCACAGAGGAATAAAGGACAATCTAATAGAATACGAGAGATTTCCCATCATAAACAATATCTCTTTTTTTGGCGATGTTTTGAAAATTCGTTTGCTACACATGCGTCAAAATACGATCTCTGCTGCACATACGTCAAAATACGATATCTGCTGCACATACGTCAAAATACGATCTCTGCTACACATACGTCAAAATACGATCTCTGCTGCACATGCGTCAAAATACGATCAACATACGATCTCTGCTGCACATACGTCAAAATACGATCTCTGCTACACATACGTCAACATACGATCTCTGCTACACATACGTCAAAATACGATCTCTGCTGCACATACGTCAAAATACGATCTCTGCTGCACATACGTCAACATACGATCTCTGCTACACATACGTCAACATACGATCTCTGCTGCACATACGTCAACATACGATCTCTGCTGCACATACGTCAACATACGATCTCTGCTACACATACGTCAACATACGATCTCTGCTGCACATACGTCAAAATACGATCTCTGCTGCACATACGTCAAAATACGATCTCTACTACACATACGTCAAAATACGATCTCTGCTACACATTTGTCAAAATACGATCTCTGCTGCACATACGTCAAAATACGATCTCTGCTGCACATGCGTCAAAATACGATCTCTGCTGCACATACGTCAAAATACGATCTCTGCTGCACATACGTCCAAATACGATCTCTGTTGCACATACGTCCAAATACGATCTCTGCTGCACATACGTCAAAATACGATCTCTGCTGCACATACGTCCAAATACGATCTCTGCTGCACATACGTCAAAATACGATCTCTGCTACACATACGTCAAAATACGATATCTGCTACACATACGTCAAAATACGATCTCTGCTGCAGGTCAAAATACGATCTCTGCTGCACATACGTCAAAATACGATCTCTGCTGCACATACGTCAAAATACGATCTCTGCTGCACATACGTCAAAATACGATATCTGCAGCACACACGTCAACATACGATCTCTGCTACACATACGTCAAAATACGATATCTGCTACACATACGTCAAAATACGATCTCTGCTACACATGCGTCAAAATACGATATCTGCTGTACATGCGTCAAAATACGATCTATGCTGCACATGCGTCAAAATACGATCTATGCTGTACATACGTCAACATACGATCTCTGCTGCACATGCGTCAAAATACGATCTATGCTGTACATACGTCAACATACGATCTCTGCTGCACATGCGTCAACATACGATCTCTGCTGCACATACGTCAAAATACGATCTCTGCTGCACATACGTCAACATACGATATCTGCTACACATACGTCAAAATACGATCTCTGCTGCACATGCGTCAAAATACGATCTCTGCTGCACATGCGTCAAAATACGATCTCTGCTGCACATACGTCAAAATACGATCTCTCAGGTGGTGCTTAAAACAACTCATAACAGATCAATAGATTACATGAGGCCTTTCCCCCATATAGACAATTTTACTGCTTTAGAGCAACCTAATTTTGGAGGAAAAAAGGAATATATTATATGTGATGAAAAAAGTCACCTTTTCCAAAAAATGATTTCACTCAAAGAGCCAGAATTATACTCCTACATGATGCTGCAGATATACAATCCATCTTTCATCTTACAAACGCTTTTTGACGCCTCTGTAGCAGACTTTGGGAATTACTTTGTCAAAATGAGAACTCGCTCATGATGATCAATTTCTCCTTTGGCGATACTGTGCTCAGCTCTATTCAAGGATCGCATTTCGATTTATAGTGTTTTACCGTATATTTTAACCAGATATTTTTTTAAATCGTCTGCTGCAGATTTGTCCTATTTGGGATAGGATGAAAAACAAATAATCATTTGAACAGTTATAAATATATAATCTCCACTTTTAGGGATTACAAAAGTTTAAAAAAATGCAAGATTATGCACAGAATACATAATAAAGCACCGTCACTTACAATTACAAACATGCCACACTATATAAGAATTCACGATGTTTTGTATTCAGTCGCGGATGTTCCCGGTGACGGAAATTGCTTATTTCAATGCCTGAGTTTAGCCCTGCAAAACAATTTGACTGCAACAGCGATGATACGAAATGTGGTGTTTTGAAACGTATATAATGATAAGAGCAACAAAAAAAGAGCATGCTTGCGCAAAACTTTCAGCAAACCTGTCACGGCCCACATTTCACAGAAGATTTGTATTAAAATGGCATGATTAAAGAAAACTGGTGACAGCTGCAAGTACATTCTTTAAATGGCCTTTAGGGAACAAGTGACAAGACAATTAAGAATGATGAAACAAATGACCGGACAAATTGAGAATATTACTTTCTTACAAAGAGATAAGTTTGGCACAGGTCTTTTTATATACTTTCGTATGTCTACTTGTCACAAAATCATATTGGGGCGAAACGTTAGACCGTATATACTGTTACCAGGTTACGGTTAGAGTTTCTGTTCTTGTTTGCAACGCTAGTACAAAAACCAGATTGTGCAGATTAGGCGTGTTTTGCTGAGTCATAATGTAAGTTGGGGCTGCATCCTCGCAGTCATATGATTATATGAATAGTATTTAAGCACCTTTCAACATTCTTTCCATGTCAGACATGTTCAATGCTTTTTATTGCCTAAAATGAAACTGGGATTCCGTTTCGTGCCTATTGTTTATCGCACTCATAGTCATATGTGAAGTTGTGCACAATGTATGTTGTCTTTTGTTTATCTGCTTCTCTGATAAGTAGAACCACTGACGATATTCTCTGTTCTTAGATGTTGTAATCTTGCGTCGCATTGAAGCTGTAATTCTAGTATTGGTTTAGAATGTGTTATTGTTATATAATTATGGATAAAGATCAGATTTCTGTATATTTACTGTATACCAATTTATATTCATTTAACCAATGGATCAGCTGATTAATTATTAGAGATTAATTGATGGGTACATCAGTGGAAATGCTTAGGATCTAATGAAAATTGGCAGATCTGTAGCAAAGTCAACTCACTATCCAAGTTGCACATTTGTAAAGGTTTGAACATATGACAAGTAAATCTTATGGTTTTCTTTATTTCAACTTTTTACGATAATAAAACTACATCCTGTCATCGGGTCTTGTATTGGTTTTTTGCCCTAACATTGTTTGGTTACGTCACAACTGGCTGGTTTATCTGCTTTCTCCATACATTGAAAATGAAACGGTGACTTGAACTTTAAAATACGGCCTTCCAGATATACAATCTTACCAAGTAAGGGTCGGCTTTTGCGTTTCTTCTTTAAAATCAAGATATTACGTTTATTCAGTTACATTACACTGATTAGTTCCAAACATGCCTCACCATATCAGAATGCAATGCCTTTTGTATTACTCCAATGTTTTGACTGTGTATCCAGTCGAGGATGTTCCCATTCAGCATTATGATAGAAATTTCTTCTTTCGTTGCCTGAGTTCAGCCCTGCATAAAACATAGACTGCACACAGCCAGAGGACTATATAAAGCAGATTAAGCAGGTCTTAATTTCTTCCACGATATCTCAGTCAGCACTCATTAAATCCTATGTTGTGGGTACTCAAAGAATTGTCTCACTCTGATGATTCTTTTTGAGTACCTATACAATAGCATTAGGATGTCAAATAAGGCTTTTAGAACATGCAAAATATGCAAATTCTTAAACTCTGAACATTGAAATTTTGGAAATTGGTTTTTCAAAACATGTATAATGACTGGAGCAATCAACAAATAATTATATAGAATATGCATGGTTTAATGAAACTGGTGAGAGTCTGCATGTTAAATTGAAATAGTCTAATTAATTCTACCTTCTGAACAAGTTGTACTTCTAAAGCATCATGGAACATTTACCAAAATTACACACAGTCCTCTTCAAATAGAAGATTTAAATTCAACAACTGTTCCCAGAGTCATACAATAAGATGCTAGATTTAATTCAGTTCTTGGTTTTGTTACAAAAGTCTTTGTTTCTTAGGATAGAATGTTCAACATGAAACTCTACATTTCAACATGTGTGTGCCCTTATTATTTCATCATTGCTGGCTGTAGTTGTATTCAATTGGACATGCTATGACGGTGAAATGATTTTGACACATTTTGGTTGGTATTTTCTAAATGAACCAAGCCCATAAGGATGTCTAACTGTAACAAGTTTGTTTTGGTTTATTTAGGTTTTTCTGCCATTTGTATTCCAGTTATATCTTTATTACAGTACAAATCCATGACCCTGGATAATAAAGACAAGGAAAAGGCACTCTGACATGGCTGTCATGAGGTGGAATTGAACCTTACACCATGCAACAATTTCTGTGATCGAGGGCGAAAAAGCGAAAACACGATAATAATGGTGCGATAACGCGATATTTTTCGCATCGTGTTTTCGCGATCTCTTATCGTGTTTTCGCTCTATCGCGGCCAAGTTGATTGTGTTTTCGCGTAAATGTATCGTGTAGAAGGCCCTAATGGGATTCCGTACTAAAGGTCAAAGGGAAGCAATTCAATTTCCATAGGCGACCATTATAGCATTATGGGTTATGGCTCGTTAATAAACAATGCAAAAGCACATATACCTGTATCAAATTAAAGTCCATCCTTAGCACTACCAAAAAAGTCAAAGAAACTGTTATGATCACTGACCAATAAAGGAGCTAGGAGGTCAAATCAAAGGTGACCCTTATCCCGCACTGAATTTTACTTCCAATTTCAGAAAATACAGCATGTTCTGAAAATGGCTCTTTATGTGTCAATATAGCTAAAAGTAAACACTATTGTTATTAAAAATCACTCACAGGTTATTCAACTTAATAAACAACACTTTCAACTTACAACAAAACCATTATTGTCCAATGGGAGACAACTTCAATCTCATATATTCATCTGAAATTCCCTGGACAAAATTGTCTGCCCAGCAAGTCAATCCGCTTTACTTCCCTTTGACCTAAATCAAATTCACTTTTTCAATAAACGGTATATTTTTTACATTTTAGTATAAAGCCATCTATTGCGGACTTACAATTTTTTTTTTAATCAAATTGGATGAGTGGTTATGGAAAAGTAGCAGTTTCCCTTTACCCTCTGTGTACAGTGCTATTCTGTTCACCTATAGTAGGATAGTCTCCCTTCACCAAAAATGAAAGTTTTAAATTCTTAAAAACTGACTTATTAATCCAACCTCAAATGGGTTTTTTGTTAGTTTTCAGTCTGTTGGGGTGTATTTAACATGTCCAATGCTCTAGTAGTCATTGAAAACTTAGATTTTGTGTTTTTGATTAACATTTGATGACATAGCCCACATTTGCTTTAAAATTTGACTTTTTTCCACATTATTTTACATGTCACATACATTATAAAGTCAGTTTTGGCCTAAATATGTGCCAAATGCTAGCCACAATGTCTCATAGGCATATACCTTTTCCTACACTGTCATCTTATCATTCAATAATAATTTTTTTACAGCTCAGAAGGACCAGTCCGTGAGATAAGGGACTATCAAATGTGCTAGTCTAATTGGTTTATGACATGTTGACCTGCATGGAATTTGCTGTTTGTGTCCCAGACATGACTCAGTCTATAGTAAGCAAGCCTTCAGGCAACATTAAAACAGGTTACCTACATATTTGTTCAATTAAAGTGAATTTTTGGAGGGTTTTCATCATGAAAGGTGACAAGAAAAGGAGAAAATACTGGTTCAAACGTGGAAATAAATGTGGACCGGGAGGTCAAAGTGTCTTGAAAGTGACTCCTGACAGTGAATATGCGAGACCAACTGTGGAAGAAGCTGAACTTATGGATGTAGACCCAGTTGTTCATGATGCATTGGTTTCTACATCAACTTCAACAGACCAGAAGCCAGACGTTATGCTGTTGCGCCCGAGACTGAAACAACCAGATTACAAGTGTAGTGGAACCAGACGCACAAGTAATTCTAGGTGAGAACACATTATACAGCATAGAAATATACCTTTAAACTGACATTGAATTCATTCCTGCAATTTTGAGGGATAAATAAGGTATTGAACATGCATTAAATTCTTCAAGTTTTACTGTCAAAGGGAGATAACTCTGTATACCTTGGGCACACAATGCTATAATTTAAGAGGCAACCATGATATTCCATACTACAGACTCATTCAAACCAAAAACCCATGAAGGAAATACAACAGTATTGAAAAATCTGTGGGAAAACTTTGGGAGAGAAATCATCCCGGGAAAAGGCGAAATTGCTCCTTTTTATTAGTTCCACCTTTTTCCACACTAGTTTCAAACTATGCCTGCTGCAGAGGTGTTTTCAAAGGAGAATAGGTCATATAGTTTAACAAAAATGGGGTATCTAGCTGGTTTTTGTACTCATTTTCAGCCTGGAGCATGACTGCTACAAAATATTTCACGTCGCAAAGCTGTTAGAGATGTTTAATATGGTCAATTCGGAGCACAGGACCAGTTTTCCAAACTGCCGCGGCAATCTCACATTCGACAAGAGAAGTGAAGACAAAAGAGGTCTCGTTTGGAGGGAAAGAATGACATGTTGCACATGTTCATATGTATCTAAAATGCACAACATTTACACAGAGGTATCTTCCCCAACAAAGAGACCAGGTCGCAAGATGGCTACAGCAAATCTGGGCTTAAATATAGCGTTGACTCAAACCCCGATTGGGGGATCAAGTCTTGTTCGACTTTTGGCTGGTGGTAATATTGCGGGTCCATCACGTCGGGGCGTAACAAATAGTAGCAAAGCAGCTAGTGAAGTCATTGTTACTGAGAATAAGGCCGACATGTCCAAACGACTGCAGCAGTTGAGGAAAATTAACCGGTGGCAGGGTCGGCCAGAAAATGAGATTCCTGTACAGGTAGACGGCGTTTATAACAACAACCTCTATTCTGGAGTTGGAAGAACCCCATTCCAGCCTGCAACCCAGTGCATTCTGACAGTGGCGGAAAACATTACCCCACGTAAACAATTGATTGCAGTGGAGGCAGTCAATAAGCTATGCTCCAAGCACGGTTTTCACACAAAGGAAGATATAGGGCAGTGTGATATTCAGACTGGTAAATGTTCAGCAACTGTCAGTATGGAGACCATTATTGGGGACGAGCAACAATGGGCCGAAACATGTTTCCGCAACCTTAAAAAGGAGGGCATGGAGGTGAAATATGTCACAACAGATGGGGATGGAAAAACTTTTGAGGCAGCACGCCAGCTCCACGCGTCTGGATATACAAAAACTGTTCCTGTGCACCAACTTGACACAAGGCACCTTGGTGCAAATCAGAGAAAACACATCAAATCCTCAAACAAGGTGACCACAATCATGCCAGGGAAAACCAAAGCATATCGGCAGTTCATTCAAGGCAGGTTCGCATTAGAGATGAGCAAACGCTGTCAAGCTGAACTTAAATACATCATCAAGAAGAAGAAGTCGAAAAATATCCTAGATGACACACGCGACATTATGTCGACTATAAAACAGTGCTTTGCTGGGAATCACAGTCTCTGCAGAATCAATTCAGCTGTGTGCAAAGGGGAAAAGAATGATAACTGGCTTTTCAAAAGTATTTTCCTTTCCAGCTCATTCAAAATGTACATAAAAAAGGAGGAGAATGAAAAAATCCTAATGGAAATTATTGAATATCGACTTGGAGATGAAACAGTGCTTCTAACCAGGCTTAATACTAATACACAGAAAGTTGAGGGGACAAATAGAGCCATTAAACGTTCCTTACCCAAAGACAAGACGTTTTCCAGGAATTTCCAGTCACGCGCACACAGTGCACTACACTCTGTCAACAATGGACCCGGTCATTCCTTGCGCAAACTGTGTTCAGCTGCAGGTTGTGCAATTCCTTCAGGAAGTAGTGCTGACTGTCAGCTAGAGTCACTCCAAACCTACTCTGTAGAGAAAAGAAAACGTGAAAAATCCTTTCAATTCAAACTGAAGCGTAAGCTGCGAAGACAGCGGCTATTCAAACTGTATGAGAATCATCGGGAACAAAAAAACTATGTGAAAAATCAACTGACGCAGCATATACGAAAACACGGACTAAGATGCCACAAAATATACAACTGCCCGCTTACACTGACCATGATGGATATGCTCGAAAACAGATAAAACCGAGGCGAAGACGAAGTGTTCCTACATCAGAAGATGCATGCAGGCTCATGCCCAAGGCAGGACCCTCTGGCCACACACTGACGGCGCCCAGTGTTCACATAATGGGGTTCCAGGGTAAGGTGATCTTCTCTTATGCATCTTTTATTGTGGCAGAGGTGACTCACATCAATGCAATGTCCATGTTTATCAACCTCTACAAGCTCAGACCTATGTCTGATCATCATTATCAGACGCTGAACTCGGGTTTGTTTACATTTTCCATCAGGCCAAGTGACCCTTTTCACAGGATAACCATCCCTGTCAGTTTAACCCATCCACTCCAGGCATTCTGACCCTTCCCCTGGGTTCCTAGAGTATTTTTTGATAGAATTCTCAAGCTTCAGCCAAAATTTGCATGGATATTCCATTAGATAACAGTTTGCTGAGGAATATCTGAAAGTTTCGTCTGCATAGAAAGAGTACAAGTGTTGAAAATGAGCAAAAAGGGTGGGGAACTACTGAAAAGTAAGGCCTGTTTTAGGTCAAAGGGAAGCAATTCAATTTCCATAGGCGACCATTATAGCATTATGGGTTATGGCTCGTTAATAAACAATGCAAAAGCACATATACCTGTATCAAATTAAAGTCCATCCTTAGCACTACCAAAAAAGCCAAAGAAACTGTTATGATCACTGACCAATAAAGGAGCTAGGAGGTCAAATCAAAGGTGACCCTTATCCCGCACTGAATTTTACTTCCAATTTCAGAAAATACAGCATGTTCTGAAAATGGCTCTTTATGTGTCAATATAGCTAAAAGTAAACACTATTGTTATTAAAAATCACTTACAGGTTATTCAACTTAATAAACAACACTTTCAACTTACAACAAAATCATTATTGTCCAATGGGAGACAACTTCAATCTCATATATTCATCTGAAATTCCCTGGACAAAATTGTCTGCCCAGCAAGTCAATCCGCTTTACTTCCCTTTGACCTAAAGCCTCTTCCTTTGACCTTACCACATATCGCTTATAGATACACTATCGTAATACATGTATATCGAGGAAGATACATACGTATACAAATAAAACTTTTACCCCCATCGTGTTAATGTGAGCCGCAGCTCTGAAAATCAACTATTTTGTTTCTACGAAAAATGTAGACTGGGATCAACTGCTGAAGCGTTCAATTTCACCAGAGCATTAAACGATTACCAACTGTTCATCAAAGGTTATTGAACCTTCTACTTAATATTATGGAATAGCCCTTTGATTATTGGAACCGATTTTGTAATGTCTGTGCTGAGCTGTCCGACAAGGTTATATACTGTTTTCACTCTTCTGAAATGGGTATCTTTACACTCCTAGAAATGGCTATGGACTCTCCGGAGTACAAAGCTAGACAAGTTTATTTGAAGAATTCAGTATTAAAAGGGTTAATGTCTGCGGATAAGGGTCATATAAATAAAGGACACCGTATGTAACAATACTACTTACTAAATATGTGCAGCCTAAAACAAAACAGGGTCTTATTGTATTGACGAACATTGAAGACTCAGGTTAGACTGTGCATAGGTACAAATTAACCATAGCCTTCACTGTTTACACACTATCAGCCATATCACATGCGTACCGACCGTAGTCGATATGTGATATGTGAAGATACACGTCTGATCAGGATTTACCCTATTCACCTTCTAGCTTCGCCATTTAGCAAAACTTACCTTCATGTGTAGAACAAGATATGACTAGTGAGAAAACCCTTCTAGTCTTACAAAAGTAATGGAAAACTCGTTGGAACATTTTATAAGTTCCCAAACCATCTAAGATAATACATTTACGATAAGGGTCACACTTGTCACTGATTTCAAAACGTCCAAATGTCGTATTTCCCATGGATGTGGTTCATGTTAAATATTTATTAATAAGAGTTCGGTTCGAATTGAATGCTGGGCATTTGTCAACACTATTGTAGCCTTATAAACTGTTTTCTTATCCTGATAACAGTGTAGCAGTTGTAATGCCGCAAACCCTAGCGTCAAGGGAAACACCGACTACCCTATATAAGTATTTTTTGAAGACACGACCGGTGATCGAACCCTATTCTCCAGCACTGGAGGCGTGATAATGGCTCAGGTTCTTAACTAGAAGCATAACTAATCAAAGTACTGAAAGTACTGGTAACGAATTATTTTGAACATGTATTGTAAAATCTAATTTATGAATGCAATTGATCATGCTATTGCACATTTTTGTCCAGAGATTTTTTTATCAGTTGACAGTTTTAGTAAATGTAGCATTTCAACAGTTTCGAGAGGAAACAAGCTTTCATAGTTTTATTAAATGTAGCCTCTTATATTCAACGGTATGGTATATGGCCAGTATCGCTAATAGCTCACCTTGCACTTTGTGCATAGGTGAACTTAAAATGGAGTGAATATATCCAATCTACAGTTATATACTGGGTGTATAAGGATCATTGTGAAAATGTATGTATGGTTAAAACAAGATTTATTTATAAAAAGTAAACACAGCACCACTGTTGCATTCTAGGTTTATTTCATGAAATTTCTGGTTAAAATTTAGTAAACATTCAGATCATATAAACTTGCTTCATTTTCTAAGCTTGTGTCATGGTTTGTAAATTAACCCTTTCATATAACATATCTGCAGCAGACGACTAAGATACATCTTATTTGAGAGAAGAAAGAAAATGGTCTGGCAAAAGTAGAAATAGCTTGCATTAAGCTAGCTCTTCTTCTGACAGTCAAATTGTTTTTGACTAGCATTTTCATATGAAAACCTCTACATTCTGCAGCAGACGACTTTGAACATATTTTGACAAAAACATAGAAAATCTCTTTAATTGAATGGATAACCTATGACGAAAGGTGGAAAACATTGTGTCAAAAGGAGAAATTGCACGTTTTGTGCAATTTTTTCTTTTGTCACTATGTTTTCAAAAATCCGTCTGCTGCAGAGGCGTCAGAAAGCGTCTTATATGAGGGAAAGGGTTAATAATATCACCGTTATCATGTTGGAAAAAGAAGAAACAACGGCGATGCGAGCGTTTAACATGCACACTAACTCTTTCACTGAGCTCTGCGTAAAGTCTGTCAAAACACCCATGGCATATTTGTGAGATTTACATTGTTCTATACAGCGTGGGTTCGACTTGTTTTCGTCCCCAGGGGCGAATTCAGGATTTCGGCTTATATTATAACTTATGTTTCATGTGAGTGAATTAATTATTATAAATCTATAATGTTTAACAAATCGCATAAAATAAGAATTAAAAAAAAAAAGAAAAAAAAAAAGAGTTTCTACCGGGACTCGAACTCGCGTCCATAAGTAGTACATTATTACTAGTCCTACTCGCTCTCCATTACACCACGGTACTTTGATACAAACTTTAAGCGTTACTTTCGTATCATATTAAGCGAACTGAATGGGCCCGTATGTAAACCATGATCTATAATTAGAAAGCCCCTTTGATCATCGTTATCATGTTGGAAAAAGGAGAAACAACGGCGATGCGAGCGTTTATAATGCACACTGACTATTTCACTGAGCTCTGCGTAGTGGCATATTTGTGAGATTAACATTGTTCTATACAGCGTGGTCGAACTTCGTCACTCACAACAAGTGAATCTAGTGAATGGGCATACGACTAAAATTCATACTCGTGCCTTATACGTACCGCCGAAAAATGAAATATATATGCGCGTACTGTTAATTTGATATTTTCTAGAAAATTGATTATCTATGATGATTCGATAGTATAATTATGACTTCACTGTATTGAAATAACACGTAGAAGTCATTTTAATATCGAAAAAATACTAGGACTATTTAGGTGAAGCTAAGGCGTAGCCGTAAAAGCGGAAGTGTAGTTTAACCGTGACTTCCGGGAGCGATTTCAAAATCTTGAACAGAATTATTTTTTGAGAAAAAATAATTCGTTAAAAAGACGAATAAACACAATTAAACAACATTCGCATACTCTTCTCTGCACGAGTTTAAAAGCCATTTTGAAACAGTGTATACCAAGATAAGACTGCACATTCTAATAATGGGCTTTAAAGATCGCTTATCACACGTTTTTACGTTTCTTTTAATAAACTACGCCAAAATGTTGTTGGTTGATTTAGGGTTTAACGCCGTTTTCAAAAATGTTTTAGTCATATCATGGCGGCCAGTTCACCTTCCATGGTGTTTCCTGACTTTCTCATACTAGTACTAACATACTTTTCCAGCAACTGGCTGTTTTTTCACATATACTGTTAACCAATTGGTGGGAGACGAATGACGCTTTTACAGTGCCTTCGTCAAAAATCGGAAATAATGTTGGCTAAGCCAGAAGTATGCAAACGTTGTTTTATTTGGTGTATAGCAGAATACATTAATATATCATTTTATTTTTTATTCTATTTTAGAACCTGAGACCTTATCACGCCTGCAGTAATGTTGGCTAATGTTAACAACCCCTAGATTAACAGCCCGCCTCGCTACAGACTGAGCTTGGAAGAACTCCCTAAAATTTGGAAGAACTCCTTAAAACTCAAAAGAAAAGATACAAGTTGTTGTTTCTGTAATTTAACTCATTCCAATTGTGTCATTCATATTGTATTATTTGTAAATATTAATGTATATGGGCCAGAGGCCTTAATACTTGAATAAAGAAATTGAATTGAATTGAATTGGTATAAAGCATGACAAGATATTTACAAATTATTTGAGTTGAAAACAAATTTATGATCAAAGATTAAATATATTGATTTAACAATATTAATCATCAGTTATGCGACTCATAAGACTATGGCCATTGTGTACGCTGCTCTGTAATGGAAAACTCGGTTGAGATAAAGAAAACTGGATCTTAGGACGCAACTGTATTGGTCGAAATCCAAGTTTTTCATCAAAATATATTTGTGACGTACAAGTCGAACTGGTTTGTCTTAGATCTCAAAACAGTGAATACATATAAGAGCCTTTTGAAAACATAATAGTCTCAAAGAATGATTCACTGTCTGTCAACCTTTTAAAAAGAAAACTTTTATAACCGACGCTCTTCGTAAACCATGAGTTAGGCATTTGTAATCCGTGTAGATCAAGATCAGTCAGCGCATCGGGGCAATCTGATCTGACTTTGCGCCGTTCTCCAATTAGTCATAGAAGGTTTTAATAGACGTCAGTAAAACCGTACCCGTTATAATCCCTTACCGTTGATACGCAGACACGTGTAATAATTACACTGATGTTGGTTAACCTTTATCCTTTCCCTAAATCAATAAATCTGCAGCAGACGACTTTAAAAAGGCAAGGCAAAAAATGCAAAATCTTTATAAATAAAGTAATAATTACTGAAAAAAAGTTGAAAACATTGTGACATAAGGAGAAATTGCTCGTTTTGAGCAATTTCTCCTTTTGTTATAATGTTTTCAAAAGAAGGTAGATGCGTCAGAAAGTGTCTATATGTGGGAATTGGTTAATAAGCGCTCACATATACCTCCTGTTAGCAAAACAAGAAGCACTTTATGTTTTACAAGCATACGCCTTGATATGATGATGATTGGGGAGCGAATACCAGTCATCTCCTCGTCTAACGTGATGTACATGTAGTTCATTTATTATATGAGCTGAGGATGACGGATATTAACGAACGAGGTCGAATATTGATGATTATCTTAGATATTTTTACTTTCACACAGACTTAAGAATATCCTTCCTTCTCTTATCATAAAACACAAACAAGCCGCCCATTGTGGAATATGCTGGTTTGTTTAACTAAGTTGTTGAATCACGTAATGGTACAATATAGAAAGAACGGCTACACTTCTAGATACTTGAGTGCCATCTTGTGGCACATGACATACCGATTGACGATGAAACTTCTTCCAAGGTTGTGCATGTGCCTGTATCCTCACCGATTGTACATGAGACAGAAATGTCATTCGTATATATATACTGTATAGAAGCTTATACGAGAATGTTTCCGAGGAAATGTCTAAAACGAATATCTGGTGATGGGTTAATATTTTATTATTCTGAGTAAATATAACATATATTATAATTGTGCATGTCTCTGCGATTTTTAGAATAAATGCAAGCGGGTTAAATACAGGGTTATTTTATCACTTAATGTCTTCAACCTTTTTTTTGTTGACTCACAATGTAAGCTTTTAACACGTTACTCGCTTTACACTACTTTAAACAGCATGTGCTTATCACAAATATACAACTTTCAAAACGGATTGCGATCAATGTAGGGCAAGATTAGTCTTCTCACCCGTGCTCTCTAATCTTGGTTTACATTGTTCGCTATTCAAAATCTATTTGAGCCGTCCCACGAGAAAACCAACATTGTGGACTCTGCTTAAATTATCGTCCCGGATCAGCCTAAGCAAGCCGTGCAGGCTTACAAATAGAGATACTTTTCGCCTCTTGTGGATTTTCTGTTTCAAGATTTATTACTCCATACCTCTATTCCCCTGAGACGGAATATGTCGGCCCAGATCAGTCTGCACGGATTGCGCAGACTGATCTGGGTCGATACATTACGCAGAGGCCATTGTGTTGGTTTTCTCACGGAACGGCTCATATGTTGAAAAAAATGCACACTATTTTACAGGAACTTATTAAACGAATAATGATGACGATGCCAGTGGTAGGAATACTGAGGGTAAAGGGTTAATAGTTTGCCTGATATATTATTTTAGAGTAAATAATTTTTATAAACATTGGGACGTTAAGAGTAACATCTGAAAAGTTCGAAGCATATTTCAGGGGCGTTAATCAGACTGTACTTAGACAAGGGCGAATCAGGATTACGTTAGTATTACTAAATATCTATTTTCCTAAGAAAATGCTAAATACGAAGGGGATGAAATCAAATTAGTTGATAATGGGAAGGGGTGACATTGCTCACATTCAGTATTTTAACATGTCATCTATTGTCAAAGGGAGTGTATATCAGAAAAACAGTTACATGTAAAGACGAATAAAGGATCAATAATGCAATAACGGGAAATACACATTTGCACCTCCTATAGAAAACTAGAATTGTTAACACAGTTGATATTATACACGACTCTTGTTTAGAATGAAATATGGTTGTGTCCATAGTTCCATATATTTATCTATATTTGAGCCTCCACAGATTTAAACGGAGATTTGCGATCTGTGAATTACAATACAAGTTTGTACCTCTGCAAAGTCTTATCATGGTATTCCTATACAGTGTTTCCATGACCATCAATGTATTTAAAGCTGATTAATATAAAATCATACAATGTCATACGAAAATTGAAATTCGGTACATTGTGAGAAACAAAGAATCTGATCAGCCTATACACATTGTAAGGCTACTCGTGGTCCTAAATGTTCCGTTTTATGAGTGTTTGCATGAATGTTGGTCTGAAAGTAGGACGTTGATCAGCCTATACACATTGTAAGGCTACTCGTGATCCTAAATGTTCCATTTTGTGAGTGTTTGTATGAATGTTGGTCTGAATGTAGGACGTTGATCAGCCTATACACATTGTAAGGCTACTCGTGATCCTAAATGTTCCATTTTGTGAGTGTTTGTATGAATGTTGGTCTGAAAGTAGGACGTTTATCAGACTATACACATTGTAAGGCTACTCGTGGTCCTAAATGTTTCGTTTTGTGAGTGTTTGTATGAATGTTGGTCTGAATGTAGGACGTTGATCAGCCTATACACATTGTAAGGCTACTCGTGATCCTAAATGTTCCGTTTTGAGAGTGTTTGTATGAATGTTGGTCTGAATGTAGGACTTTAATCAGACTATACACATTGTAAGGCTACTCGTGGTCCTAAATATTCCGTTTTGTGAGTGTTTCCATGAATGTTGGTCTGAATGTAGGACGTTGATCAGCCTATACACATTGTAAGGCTACTCGTGGTCCTAAATGTTCCGTTTTGTGAGTGTTTGTATGAATGTTGGTCTGAAAGTAGGACGTTTATCAGACTATACACATTGTAAGGCTACTCGTGGTCCTAAATGTTCCGTTTTGTGAGTGTTTGTATGAATGTTGGTCTGAATGTAGGACTTTAATCAGCCTATACACATTGTAAGTCTACTCGTGGTCCTAAATGTTCCGTTTTGTAAGTGTTTGTATGAATGTTGGTCTGAATGTAGGACGTTGATCAGACTATACACATTGTAAGGCTACTCGTGGTCCTAAATGTTCCGTTTTGTAAGTGTTTGTATGAATGTTGGTCTGAATGTAGGACGTTGATCAGACTGTACACATTGTAAGGCTACTCGTGGTCCTAAATGTTCCGTTTTGTGAGTGTTTGTATGAATGTTGGTCTGAATGTAGGACGTTGATCAGCCTATACACATTGTAAGGCTACTCGTGGTCCTAAATGTTCCATTGTGTAAGTGTTTGTATGAATGTTGGTCTGAATATAGGATGTGATCAGACTATACTGAGACCCTGATTGATCTGTGTTGCGTTACAAGTTTTTCTAAATGTCGATATTTCTGTGACAAGGCTTAAATGTGACGGTTGAAAATCAAATTATTTTGTTTAAATGTTCAATGTCTAAGTTACCATTCAAAATGATCATAGATGCTAGGGTAAACAAATAATAAGATTTCATGATGAAATAAAAACGAGTTCCAGCGAAATATTTCTTAATGGCTTCTCCGTTACGGTTCGTGGTAATAGTAAAACTACACATGAAATATTTTGTTAGAATTTGAATCTAGAGCTATATCACAAGATGAAGAGTCTGGTGATAGTGTTGGTATGTATAGTACTGCTGACCTGAGTCTACACTATACGCAAATACAGCAATACCTCAAACCGCAAGATGCGGCTCACTTCTATGTCTCATTTTTCAGTACCAAAACACGGATTTTATTGTTAAGATTTCTCATATGCTGAAAACACTTATTGATTTAGTAAATCCCATTCCAACGTAAAGTTTACGTTCTCTAACACATACTGCAAGTCCTCCTGGGGTATGTATTCCGTACCTTGTACCACTGATCTCGTCGTGCGGCTTTAAGTCGGAAGTTAAATTGTGAATGTTGTCATTTTTACTGTCACTGACATAGACGAGTCCATCAGGTGAGACAGCCACACCTCGAGGTTCCCACTCACGTCCGGGTTTGTATTCTCCTTTCACTTCACCTTCAAAGGTCAAACAGGTAACGATGTTCTCATTCCCATCAGTCACATATATCATTGTATTGTCTGGGTGTACCGCAATGTAACACGAATCATTAAAGGATCCTCTTCTTTTTATAGGTAATGTCTTTATGACATCACCGTTCATGTTCACTATACGAAGGTTATACGGGGAGGTCAGTGTACAGCCAATAAACTGACCGTTTGTGTAGACGATTGCATGATGTAGTCCAGTATTCTGTATTGTTTTCTTAAGCACGAACTTGTCAGTAACAGAATATATTTGTATGTTACCGGTATCTGTTGTTACAGCTATCTCGTTTTCGCTAACTCGTGTTAACCCACTCATATATGGAGACTCCATTTGTGTCATTACTTTTGTAGGCGTTTGTTTTGTATCAATAATCATAATATGTCCATTAATACAATAATCAAAGAACTTTGAGCATTGAATAACAATTCGTTCTCGTGATAAAAGAACAATATTGTCAACTCTATCCATATACTTATCAATATCCAGTGTAACAATTTTAAGAAAACAGACTAACGATCCAATTGTTTCTGATTTATTTCGGATAAAACTCGTCACACTGTCAGATGGTTTAAATGTTAATTCTTGAATCGTGTTGTTTTTCTCCATTATGCCGATGTCTTTCTTGAGTTCGCGGATTGTTACCTCAAGTTGTTTGATGTCAACAAACAATCGACATTTCTGTGCATTGTCTTCTTTATCTTTCATTTCATTTTCAATTTTCTTTAGTTTCTCTGCCATTATTTTGTTTTCCTTTAATACTTCCGCAATTGTATCTTGGTTTTCATCCCTTATCTTTGTCAATCTAGATGAAATCTCATTTTCAAGACTATCAAAGAAGGAATCAATCTCTTTCCGGAATTTACGTATGTTCACAATGGCCGCTTCTGCACTCTTTTTAGCATCTTCCAGATTACGAGTTGCAGTATACTGAATAGAGTTGATATTCCTGACCATTGATTTAAGGGCTAATTTAAATGATTTATACTCCTCGGTGTTAAATAAATCAGCAGAAAGGGTCGGTATGTAGCCCACCTTGCATGTCCTATGTTCAAGTGTCACGCAGACAGTGCATCCGAATATCTTATGATCCTCGCAGAAATATTTCAGAATTTCATCCCCATGGACGCTGCATTTATCCGTGCATTCATCTTTGAACACATTAACTGGCTTCGTTTGCGGCAATTGTGTTTTATCTAATAATTTGTGATGTCGCATTGGTCTCGGTGTCCGGTGATGCTGAAGGCATGTCTCGCATAGGTGGTGTGTACAATCCACACAATAGCCTTCTGCCTCATAATAATGTCCGTCTTCTCTACAAGGGTCACAAAACAAACTGACACTTGATATGTCATTTAGACTTGAAAATCCTGCATCGTCAGAAAAAACGTCTGGAGGATCTGAAACCTCCATTTTGAAAACCTGTCACAATTTGATATATGTCCAATGCGAATCTCAAAAGGTAAAATTAGTTCTAAAATATGATCCTTTAAAACCACGTTGGCGATATATATGTCATACTTAAGTTAACCCTTCAACTGATAACCTTTTTTAGAGAGTCCTCTGCTATTAAAGCTTCTAAAACACTAGTCGAAATTTGATGTTTATTCATAACACGTTTCAAACGGTAAAGTTAATTCTTAAATATGATCCTCTATCAACACGTTTGCAACATGTATGTCTGACTTCAGTTAACCCTTCAACTGATAACCTATTTAGAGAGTCGTCTGCTATTAAAACTTTTGTTGAAAACTAATTCAGTCTAAAATTGAAATAGAATTTTAAAGACAACATTAAAAATATTGTTCGAAAAGTATGAAGATTTTTTTATTTCCACTGGGTTTACACACTTTTAAAAGTCGTTTTTTGTTGCAGAATTGTTAAAAGTCATCCGAACTAGTGAAACGTTAACCAGTCGTTTTAAGATAACGTTTCTATATTTCGTATTATCTCATTATCTCACATGATCAATACGTAAAGCCACTTTTAAATTTAAGATGCAAGTTTATATAGCCATTGGACATTCGACTGGCGTATGTTGTATTCTAAAGAAGGGTCAGTGCCCATACAGATATACAGTGTTCTCAGACCGAATCAGTCATGCGGCATTGACAGTTCAATGTATATCCGGAAGACGTTCATGTATGATATATTAAATGCGCACTGATCGAATATGTCTTGTAACCATACGAGTGATAGGTAAATGTGCACTAGCACGTTTAAGTCTTTACCGAAAATGTCACGTAAGATTTACAAGTCAATATGCACAATATGGAATTTGTGCATGCATAAGTCTATACATAGCTCTGTCTGACTAAATACATCACTAAACAGTAACAGATCAACGCTCACAAGGAATCCGTATGTATGAAATTAATCCCAAAAGCAGAACCACTCTACCACTGCACCACTGGCTTCCGTAAAGACTTCACGAGCTCAATCACACTCTTACTAATTCACGTTTTCTTCTCTCTATCACAATCATTTTTTCTCGCTCACTCTCTTTTTTTGCTCCTTCACTCATTGGGAAACTTAATAATTACGTAATCATTTAATCAATCCAATACTAACATACAACCTCATCAACCCACTCGTTTACCATTCCGCTCACTCAATTGCTTTATCACTCACACATTCATTCTCGCACATACTCGCACACACTCATTCAATCGTACTCTTAATAACTCATTCACTAATTCACGTACGCATCAACCGCTTACTCCCACAGTTACTTATTCGTCCATTACTTCACTCAATCAATGGCTGCATCGCTCACACTCTTATTTCAATCACACCCGTTCCCACTCACTTTCTCACTCAAGCACTTACCCATTCATTCACTCACTTACTCTCATCAACAAACACACACACCCCTAGGTGATATGACTGAAAAATTGTTGAAAACGTCGTTAAGCCCCTATCAATCAATCAATCAATGAATCTTTCGAAGTGTCTCTATGTATATTGTTTCCCAGCTGACTTCATTTCATTGATATTTATGACCGTCAGTGCGAATTGGCGTTTCTGTACAGTATTGGATCGGATCACCTCGTCCATCGGGTAAGTCTCATCAGAATCTACACAATATGTCAGAATAATCTACAAACCTTTGTGTAAATACTGTTAGAACAGTGTAGATCTAGTCTTGGTCGGACTGTATGGATACACATGCAAATATTGATCTACACTATTAACAAAAGCCAACTTGTACCTATTCCCACGAAGTCTTTGTACATTTGAGCCGAATAACGAGAAAATCAACATTGTGGACCCTGCGTAAAGTATCGACCCGGATCAGCCTAAGCATGCCGCACATGCTAACCCGGACAGACACTTTTCGCCTCCTGTGGATTTTCTGTTGCAGGAATCATTACTCTATACCTATATTCCCCTGAGACGGAATGTATAGGCCCGGATTAGCCTGCACGGACTTGCAGGCTGATTTGAGGTCGATACATTGCGCAGAGTTCATAATGTTGGGTTTCTTGTGAAACGGCTTAAATATTCCTTCAATAGGACTCATAGATGATTGAGAAACGATTTGTGCAGACGCAGATCAGACTACACGAATGATATACTGAAAATGTGTCTAGATTGTCGGTAAATGTAGTTTAATCCGTTCCCTTACGCAGACGGATTTGCACGCATCTGAAGTAGTCGAATTTTGACAACATTGTGACAAAAGGATAAATTGCTCATTGCCACTTTTGACACAATGTTTTAAACTGTATTCAATATGTGAACATCCATCTAAAGATCTAAGTCGTCAGCAGCCGATTTGATGTATGTGGGAAAGGGTTAATGCGGTGCAGACGAGTACAATCCTGAAGGCCGATCTTGGTCTACAGTTTCGAAAATAACGTCGTGTGTATTGTGTCGTCTCAATGTTGATGTGGTTATAGCGTCCGTAAGAATCCGCCTTGACCGAGTGGTTAGCGTCGCCGATTTTGAACCGGACGTCCCGCGCTCGATCCTCAGTCGCGGCGCAAAGGTTATGGTGTGGTGGATTGCCATAGTACAAGGAACATTTCCCAGCCTAGTACTGGTTCGCGTACCCAAGGATCGTGATTAAGTAAACTGTCGCCGTGATATATAACTGAAATAATGTTGAAAATGGGATAAAACCCTAATAAAAGCAAGACATCGTAGTGGTTACATCGTGCTTCTTGACAGCTGGAGACTAGTGTTCGAATCATACCAGAGATCTTAAAATGGTTGTAATTAGTTCCCTCATTGGCGCTCTTGGTTCCGGGGCTACCATTGCGACTGATGCATCGGGGTTCGGACTAAATCAAACCGGAAGCACTGGTAAACCAGCCTGAAAACGGCGTGCTACAGCTGAAATACTGTTGAAAGCGGCGTAAAAACACCATATAATCAAACAAACAAAAGACCCGCGTTTCATTGTTTAATCCTTTTCTCGTATTCAATCCTTTAAAGCATTGGGACAAAAGGAGAAATTGCTCATATTCAGCAATTTCCTCTTTTTGCCACAATGTATTCAACTTTATCAAATAATTGCTCTCCCATTTATAGAGAGTTTCAATATAACTGCCTCGTTTTTGTTGTATGTGAGAACGGGTTTAAGTCACATACATTAGGGATACGTGTTAAAATGTCAAAGGGCTGTTCTCTGATTCTTCGTAAAAATCGGTTTCTTCTGTATTCTGATGGATGTCAGCTTCAGGGGCGGGTGTTACCATGACAATAGGTGTGGTTGATGTCCTATTCCAATCTCCAGGCTCTTCCGCCACTTCATCATCAAATCCATCATTCATCTGAAATGTATTAACTGAGGTTTAACAACGTTTATCAACGATTCTATATATCTATTTCACATCCTACAACACCGATATCAACCGAATCGGCTCAGTCTCGCCTACTTATAGAAATAGACCTCCGGGAAACGCTAAGCTCAAACGGGAGGTTTTGGATATCATCATAAGTCATCAAATGAAATATTTCTAGCGGTATCACATAACTGGAAAAAAGGAATCATTACAATTTATTTCGTATATATTCTCGAAAAACAAATGAGATTATGAGTGTTGAAGAGGTCAGGTTACTTGGGCCCTTCATATTTTTACGGAAATGTACTTCGGGGAAAGAAACTCGCCATTTTAGTGTCTGTTTTCATGGTTCCAATCTATCCAATTATATTAAACGTTACTAGTTTATTTATAGGGGGATGCCTGTTTCGGCTATAGCAATAAACTAAGTGAAAGAATTACCTGTCCATTTGGATCCTCAGTGTCCTGTTGCTGACCATTCAAAGTGTCATACTTCGGACTGCCACTGCTTCTCTGTTAAAAAGAAAAAGAGGCGTTCTTCAGGAAAACCAACATTAACATACTAATGCACGTGTGGAAACATACCTGCGTGTGTCTCATTTCCACTTTCATGATCCAAATTCATACTACTTTACAGAGATCGTTGGTTCGATCCCCGGTCGGGTCATAGCAAAGACTTTAACAATGGTACTAATGGCTTCCCTCCTTTACGCTCAGGGTTTGCGGGGATAGCATTACGACTGACAGGCTGGTGTCAGGATAAATGAACTAGTAGTACTGGTAACTTACCCAGGAAACGCCGTGATATAACTGAACACTTGTTGAAAGCGGAGTAAAACACCAAACAGTCAAACTACTTTGCAGAGGTATCTTTAAATATCTTATGACTATTTGGCGGACGGTTCACATCCATATTAGACTGCGTGGGTCAGGTTCTACAGGTTATAACAAAGTAGATAGGAGATATATTTCACAATAACAACAGTACAATTATTGTAATGTTTTCTAGATTGATTACAACATCTGTGATTGTCTTAAATGAACATATATACTATATCATGTTCTAACCCTTTAATAAAGTAGATACATTTTGAAACATCTGCAGCAGACGACTTTTGAAAACGTTTTGACAAATGTATAATATAAAATATATTAAAATGGTGAATGCGTCTGAAATTTGCATAATGAATGCCAGTGGGTTAAACTTACATAAAGTCTTCTTTTATCAATTCATTTCTTCCACCTTTTTTGTTGACTCTCAATGTACGCGTTAAACCCTTTACTCCATTAACACTAATTTAAACAATATTTGCTTATCATAGCTTTGAAAACCGATTGCGAAAAATGTAGGGCAAACATTAGTCTGCTTATTCGTGTTGTCTTATCTTGGTTTATATTGTTCGCTATTCAGAATACAAAAACTACACACTATATAACAGGAACTTATTAAACACACAATGATGACTATGTCAGGAGTTAAGACTTTTATAAATATTGGGACGTGAAAGGTACTATCTGAAAAGTTCGAAGCATAGTTCAAGGACGGTAATCAAACTGTACTTAGACTTGGACGAATCTGGATTACGTTAACATTTCTAAATGTCTATTTTCCTTAGTCTATACTTTAATATGAAGGGTGGAAATCAGAATAGTTTCTAATGGGAAAATGAGACATTGCTCACATTGAGCATTTTCCCCACAACATGTTTTAAAGTCGACTGCTGTCAATGCGTCAGAGGGAGTCTATACATCCGAAAAAGTGTTAAAAACGAATACAGGATAGATAATGCTATAAGGGGAAATAATACATTTTCACCCCCTTATAGAAATCTAGAATTGTTAACATAGTTGATATTAAACACAAGTTGTGTTTAGATGGAAAGATGGTTGTTTCTAAAGGTTTCATATGTTTATCTTTATTCGAACCATGTCATTAGAAAACAGACTTGCATAAAAGTGCAATCTGTGAATTACAATACAAGTGTGTACCACTGCATAGTCTGATCATGGTATTCATATACAATGTTTCCATGACGATAAATGTATTTAAAGCCGATTTATGTCATAACTTGAGCACTAATACTCTGGTTATACCAAACAATGCCATACGAAAACCGGTACATTGTGAGAAACAAAGTATCAGATCAGCCTATACACACTGTTAGACTATTTGTGATCATAAGTGTTCTGCTTTGACACGAGTGTTGGTCTGAATATAAGACGTTGATCAGACTGTAGTAAGACCCTGACGGATCTAGGATGCGTTTAAAGTTACTAAATGTCGATATTCCTGTGACAAAAATGTCTTCGCTATCATTCTAATTATCATACATTTTAGGGTAGAAACAAATAAGATATATATGTACAAGTAGAACTACACATGATACATATAATATGTACTAGTAGAACTACACGTGACACGTGGTACTAATAAAACTACATATGACACATATATGTACTAGTAGAGCAACACATGCATACTTTTGTTAGAATTTGCATTAGAGTTATATTACAAGATGAAGAGTCTGGTGATACTGTGGGTATGTATAGTACTGCTAAACTGAGTCAACGAAGATACAACACTACCTTAAATCGAAAAAAGCGGCTCACTTCCAAGTCTCAAATTGCAGTACAAAAACATTTATTGTCTTGTTAAGATTTCATATATTTTGAAAACACTTATTGATTTACCAAAGTCCATTCCTACGTACAGTTTACGTTCTCTATCACATACTCTAAGTCCTGTTGGAAAAAGTATTCCGTACTTTGGCCCATTGATCTCGTCGTACGGTTTTAAATCAGAATTAAAATATGACTGTTATTGTGTTTACGGTCACTCACATAGACAAGTCCATCTTTTGAGACAGCCACACATTGGGTTTCTCACTCACTTCCGGGTGTGTACTCGCCTTTTAGTTCACCTTCAATGCTCAAACAGGTAACGGTTTCCTTACCCCGATTATACATATATATCGTTGTATGGTCTAGGTATGCCACAATGTAACATGTTCTATAACGTTCTCGTCCTATTTATATAGGTAATGTCTTCATGACATCATCGTTCATGTTCACCATACGAAGGTTATACGGTTGAGTCTGTGTGAAGCCTATAAACACGCTGTCTGTGTAATCAATTGCATGCTATAGTTGAGTATTCCGTATTGTTTTCATAAGCACGAGCTTGTCAGTAACAGAATATATTCGTATGTTACCGGTATCTGTTGTTACAGCTACATGTATCTCGTTTTCGCTAACTATTTGGTAACCCACATGCATATGTAGACTCCATTTGTCTCAATAGTTTTGTAGGCGTTTGTTTTGTATCAATAAAAAAAATACGTCTAGTGCTTGTTTTGCGATTTGTACATTGTACAGCAATTCGTCCTCGGGATAAAACAACAATATTGTCAACCAAATGCTTATCAATATCCAGTGTAAAACTCTTATAAAAAAAATTAACGATCAAATTGTTTCTGATTTATTTCGGATGAAACTCGTCACACTGTCAGATGGTTTAAATTTTAATTATTGAGTGTTGTTTTTCTCCCTTATGCCGATGTCTTTCTCGAGTTCGCAGATTGTTTCCTCAAGTGTTTAGATGTCAACAAACATTTCTGTCCTTTGCCTCTTTTTATTTCATTTCATTTTCAATTTTATTTTTTTTGTCTGCCATGATTTTGTTCTCCTTTATTATGTCAGCTATTGACTTTTGGTTTTCATCCATTATCTGTGTCAATCTTGATGAAATCTAATTTTCAATTTCATCAAAGTATGTGTCAATCTACTTCTGGAATTTACGTATTTTCATAAAAACAGTTCTGCCATCTGTTTAGCATCTTCCAGATTACTCTGTAGGAGCTTGGAATAATGAGTTTCACGACCAAGGGTAAGTAAACAAAGAACTTCGTCCTTAAAAAATCGTCCTTGAGAATCGGGAAAATACGCGAACATGTGTTTAAATTTGACTTATGGAGTAGAAACAAAAATCACTGTCAAAACGAACAGAAATCAAACTAAAAGTAGTTCTAGATATAAATAGTTAAAGTTTAAATGCTTCTTAAAATAACCTTTTACAAAATTTAATTTATTCTCGCATGTTATCAATACTTTTAATCTGAAAATAGCACAAACCATTCATCACGAACAATTTCAGGTCCTGTTTCGTCTTCAGACTCGCTGCTCCTTTCAGATCGTTTTATTGACACAAACTGGTATGGTGTGATTCTTAAAGGTCCTAGACCTTTGCCTAGGTCATCTGTCTCACTGTAAATAGAAGACGACGAACAGTATAAGTCTTCATCTTAAGCTCCGTAATGTGACTAATCCGCCATTATTGAAATCGAAACCTTTCCTCATTACTACGTCATCACGGTAAACCGGAAGTCAGTCTATTTTCACTTTTTGCATCGGCAATTTCCGTGAAAGCGTAAATATACTACACAAAATTGATTTTTTCACACTTAAAAACATTTCTTAAAAAAAAAATTGTTCTTACGTTATTATTTAAGCATTATATTTGTGATAGTCAAATTTATTTTTTGACTCTTGGTACCCTTTAATAAAATATTATGACACTTACGTCTATATTTATTATAAGGATCTATCTTTATGCAAATCGTTATGCGGCAAATGAATTTAAGAATCACAATGAAATATATGAGCAGAAATATGGCATAACAGCTCATCTTCTACGGTATAAGCAACAAGCTAAAGTGCGATTAGATGAGATGATTGCAGACCGGTCTGCAGAAAACAAATCTGTCTTTTTGTTTGCTTCTGTAATTGAAGAATTTGTGACAGATACAATCAAAGGCATGATGTCAACTGCAGTATATGACCAACTTTTGATACTCGGTTCTTCGTCGAAGTTTTTAGGTCAATTAATGACCCTGACTATTTTACGGTAAAATATATTTTTGTGAAAAAAAGAAAACAAACTGTCTTAGTTAGGAAGTAGTTAAAAAGGCATTAACGCCTAGAGCTGCTGGTCCCATTTTTTCGATTCATTGTGTAGATTGAGCTACTCTTGCACTGGTTCCATGCTAATATATAACGAAACTGTTTAGGACTTCAGGTACATTCTAAGACGAAGAACAGCTACTTTACATAGACCCAGTCATGTCAGCAGGATAGGAGATAAATAAATAATGAATTGTTAGGATGAATTGGTAATACATATTGCAAGGGAAATGCAAAATGATCTTAACTACACCGTATTTCACGTCGTGGTTACATTCATTGTGTAAACATTGTACTTCACACGTTATTAGTCATGCATTGTGTCAAAGATAGCACTTTAAACCCCAAAAAAGTATATACTATTACGTGTATACCAGATACATAGGAAGGTGTCTACTGTTTTTGACGTTCAAAAGACAAACCAATCATAATGAGCTGCCATTTTCTCCGTCCTTTATCACTAACTTGAACATTTCCCTCATATAGAGAACTTCTTTAGCAGCCTCTGCAATGTTTCAAAGCAAACACGTTTAACCTTTGCCCTGTGATGTGACAGGACATCGATATCATGATAAATTGATTTTGTGTTAACGCTGTTTTCAACAATAAGTCATTTCATGGCAGCCAAATTCACACTTATGTATTACCTGGCTTTCTCATACGAGTACATATACTCCATATAACATACTTTCCAAGCGACCGGATGCTTTTCCACAATATTGTTAGCCCGTTGGTGGATGGCGAAAGGCGCTGGTAACATCGAAGAGTATGTTTGCCGAGATGGGGTTCGAACGCACGACCCAATAACTGACAACCTGGGTCGCTAACGACAGAGCTACTATGACTCGCCCGATGAAATGAATGACATTCTATAACGACTTTCTCTCTTATGTGAAATTCCGTTAAAAAGGCGATACTGATTGATGGTCAATCTAGTGTTCGGAAAATTTAGCTCTCGGCCTTTAAAAGTACCAGCTGGTAATGACAAGGACTGTCGATACAGGGTTCCAGATTCCGAGTATCGACCAGATGAAAATCTTCAGAACAAGTGACGAAAGTCATGCAACCGGTTGCACTCCGAGTACCAACCAGATGAACATCTTTAGAACAAGAGACGAAAGTCATGCAATAAGTGGCATTCCGATTACCGACCAGATGAACGTCTTTAACACAAGAGACGAAAGCCAAGCAACCAGTGGCATTCTGAGTACCAACCAGATGAACGTCTCCTGTATCTGTTACTTGAGATTTAGTGTTGTATTTGAGTAAGAAACAGCTTAAATATACTTTTCTATATTTATCTCTGGTGGCCATCTTGTTCAGCAGAGGAGAACTATTTAAACAATTTGGGGATCACTATTAAAGGATTGTGTTTTAATCAGCTATCAACTTCTTTTCAGTTATAACGAGGCATTTCCAGTACTAATGGTCCATTCATTCGGATACCAGCAAGTCAGTCGTAAATCTAACCATACAATTCTGAGCGCTGAAAAAGTAAAGCCATCACTACCATTTTAAAAGTCTTTAGTTTGACGTGGCTGGGATCGAACCTGCACCCTAGGCAGACGCTCTATAACTTCACCACCGAGGTTCCCTTAAACTATTACCCAGCAAGGAAGCAACCACTAAAGGAATAGGTATGTGAATCTATATATGAAATTGCGCCACTGGTAAAGGAGGAGATACCCTCACCCGAGGCAGAAAACTAAAGCTCTAAAACTACACCCCTGAGGTGGTCAAAAATATTCTCCGGCAGGGAAGCGACCACTGAAGAAACATGTTTGTGAATCTATTTTGGAATTGTGTCAGTGGTTTAAGAGGAGATGTCATGTCAAATCTTTTTATTTTAGATTTGGCAGCATAGTTGAACAAATGTGGTAGAGGGTAACCAAATGAATATTGTTTTGAAATTGCTCTATTGTTTTAGGAGAAGAAGGTTTTTGAAAGAATTCAAAAATGTGAATGGATGAATGGAGAGGTGCGGGAGGGTCAGTAACTACGATAGTTCACCACACATTGTTTCACATACTTTTATGGTCAAACAATAATTAATTATACAAATCAAAATAAGTGGTTTTCGCACATATCACATTTTGAGTCAAGTGTTTTTGTGAACAAATTAATTGGAAAGGAAGGCTGAACATTTGAAGCCATAAGCAACAGGCAGCAAGTCAACTTCTTCCCCATTTATGGCATTGTCTTTTCCTCTCTCTATCTGAATGTTGTTTGTGTTGTCTTAGGTATGTATGCGTCATCTTCAAACATGAAAAAGCTTATCACCATGTTGTACCTGAAAATATGACATGAAAAACATCAAGATGAAGATTATCTAAACCTGCGATAAAAGATAATTTGAGCTGTGCTCCAGGAACATTAATCACAGGCAGGTAAATGGCAACCTTCCCACATATAGAACAATGCTGTGGTTGGCTAGCATGGTGAAATACTCATTTAACCCTTTCCGATATAGAGAAAATGCTTTGATTAAGTTAGTTTTCGGATAATTAAGCTCCCATTTATGTGGTGAATGTTGGCCTGTAAAAGACCAATTGGTAATGAAAGGACTGTCGATACAAAGGTTCACGATTCCGAGTATTGGCTAGATGAAAGTTACGAAAGCCATGCGATCCGTTGCATGCGTCTTCTAACAAAATTCTTAAATTTCTATTAGCAGTTATATCAAATTCCCTTGGAGAATGTGTAAAACATGAATATTGGTGCGAGAAAGTCTGGACAGCTGTGGTTGGTTAGAGAAAATGCTATGGTTGGTTAGCATGGAGCAATAATCATAAACCCTTTCCACAAGGGGGAAATATACAGCAGACTACTTTGAAATTATAGTGACAAAAAGCTGAAACATCTCTATGAATGAAAGTTTATATGCTGAATAGAGTTGAAAACATTGTGACATGAAGGGAAATTGATTGTTTTGATGCATATGCGCCTATATGATGGTAAGGATTACTCTTGTTTATCTCTGTGTCTGTACTGTTCTACAATTAGTCACAGACTGATTGTCTATTTATCAGGGCTACGGACATTTTGAAATCTCAATCGGTCACGTGATCTATGCAAATGTATTCAAATTCAAAAACATTCCCTAAAACCCCAACAGCCAATCAGATGCACGAAACCATTGGAACGGTGACCTGCATATTATATTACACGATTGTCACAGTCTATTGGATCGATTATCTTGTTTACGTCACTGTAAGCAATTCTTTCGAAAGTATATAGACGTGTGAGAAACAAAAACAATGTGTACTATGTTTTCAAAGTGACATATAGCGTAGGTGTTAGTGAGATTTGTGAACATATCTGGACCGATTTAAGATTGAAATCGGTCCCGGCGAATTTAAAATCAGTCCAGAACAGCACATTTTCGGTTTTCCGGAGGTCTGATATTTATGTCTGATAGCAGAATTGTTAAGATGGATCTTTACAATTAGTAAATGTTAATTAGTCTTCCTGGAGCGTGTCTCGTATATCATGAATATTGTTTTTATTTTAAAAATGTACACAGGAAATCATGCATTACCACATTAGTTACATTGGCTCTGAATGGCCTATGTATGCAGGTTAACCACATAAACAATCACTTACCTTGAACTTGATATGATAATGACTTTTAAATCTCATTAAAATTGACCATATGAATTTAAGATAGTGTAGACAATAAGAAGAATTAAAAGGTTCCTTCTAAGATAGCATGGAACTAATTGAGAAAATGAAAAAAAAGAAAATGTGTTATTACAAGCAATTACTTCATTATGTTATATTTCAAAATGTCATTAACCCTTTCCCACATACAGCAAATCTGCAGCAGACTACTTTCAAAACATGTAGTCAAAAATATGGAAACTCTCTATAAATGAAAGACCAATTCTTGAATAAAGTTAAAAAACATTTTTACCACAATGTTGTCAAAAGTTGTCCGCTGCCGAGCGCCAGAAACCATGTGTATATTGGAAAGGGTAAACAAATAGACCTAAACCGTTTTCTTACTTGACATTCGGATATTTTATTATGTAATACTGGATATTCGATATGAACACTGAAATGTCTTTGCCATTCTGTGTTCCTGACTAGTGTAATCGTACCACCAACAACATTGCCTTCCTTAACTTCAACTGGCTCATCAAGCAGGAAAAGGTTTTCCTTCCATTGGGTCAACCTATAGATTGATTAAAACCTTTCCTACATACAACCAGGGACGTAGATAAGAGGGATAAGTAACTTAATTATATACTAAAATATCACCCATGCCAACAATTGTAGGAAGTAAAACTGAAAAACTATTCAAGATATGAAAATAAAAAATATTTTCTGGAAGTTCTTCTATTGCAGTGGATAACAATATTTTAATATACTACAGGTTTTGATAACATGTTATGCTTCTGAAAAATGTCAGTCTATTAATTTTTGGAATATAATTCAGAAATCCCAATATCTGTTTATTTTAAACCAGTCATTGTTCACAATACAAAGAAATTCCAGTTGTTCATTGTATCTCTAACTTTAGTTGAAATGTTAAGCTTTCAGAATATGTATGATTTGTTTATGTGCCAAATGTGACTTCAAAGATTTATTTGCTACAAAATGTGAAAATTTAGACAATTTTATTTCTATGTGTGATATTTTAACCAAATAACAGGTGTACAGATGGAGTTGCCTGTCCCTCTTATCTATGTCCCTGATACAACAAATTTGCGGCAGACGACTTTGAAACAACACTTATCGAATACACTTGAAAACATTGTAGCAATTGTCTTCATTTGCCACAATACTTTCAAAAGTCATCTGCTGCACAGGCGTCTGATAGTGTCTGTATGTGGGAAAGGGTTAAATGAGCTTTCACGATCTTTAATTTTTCAGAGTTTACTGCATTGAAATATCCAAGATAAAAAATAAACATGAAAAATTGGAAATGTGTTATTGAAACAGAGTTGATACCAATGCGGTAAATGGAGAAATTGCTCATCTTGAGCAATTTCCCCTTTTTTCCATGATGAATGCAGAAGTTGTCTACTGCATCAGGCATTCCAACTTCAAAGGTAGCTTACAATGATTTTTACCCTTTCCCCCACACACACAATCCCGCAGATATAATATATAATCAAGAGTATGAATGATCTCTTTAAACGAAGATCATTCATACTCTTGAAAAGAAGCCGAGCACCGGTAGCTCAGTCGGTAGCGACGCGGGCTGTCAATACAGGGGTTGTGAGTTCGAATCCCGGCTCGGCCAACTTTCTTTCCGACGATTGACAAAAGTCAATGCGACATGCGTCATTCGTCTTCCACCAATGGGCTAAGTCTATGTGGAAAAGCAGCCAGTTGTTTGGGAAGATGGTTGTGTGGAGTACTTGTGTGAGAAAACCAGGAAATGCATGAGTCGGTGAACTGGCCGCCGTGATATAACTGAGAAATTGTTAAAAACGTCGTTAAACACAAATCAATCAATCTTTAAACGAAAAAGCAATTATTGATAGAATTTAAAACATTGTAGTTAAAGGAGAAATTGCTTATGATGAAAGAAAAGTCCTATTGCCACAATGTTATCAACTTCCTTTGAAATTTTAGAAGCAAAGCTGATTTAAGTTAGTGACAATGTATTAAGCAATTCCTTCTTTTGCCTATAGGTTTTTAAAAGTTTGCCTTCTGCCAATGCAATGTGGGAATAGGTTAAGCTTTGCCTTTGATTTGTCAGAAACATAGCTGATGTTAATTACGTAATCTATACAAAGATTGTTTTGTTTGTATACATAGTGGTTTACACTGTGTTATTTGATAGTTATATCACATTTTTTCCTGGGTAAGTTACCAGTATTTCTGGTCTGTTTATCCTGACAACTAGAAGTCAGTCGTAATACTTATCTAACAATCCTGAGTGCCAAGGAGGGAACGCTATTACAACCAGTATTAAAGAAGATAAGAAAAACACCAGAAGGCATAAACATATTGATAGAAGAGTGATGACTCTTTTGTACTAAACAGATATATTCAAATAATTAATAAAAGTTCCAAGTTTCATCGAGCTCGGCCTATGTTTTTAGAAGTCGTCTGCTACAGACGCTTCTAAAATCGTCTATATTAGGAGAGGGTCAAACTGTCTTATTGAAGCACAGGGCCATATTTCAAAATAAACTGCATAGCAAGTCATCCTAAAAAACATAAGGTTATGACAGTGATAATGCTGATGATGGAGAAGAAGATGATGATGATGATGATGGTATTAATAATTGTGATAATGATGGTGATAACGGTTGTGATAATGATGGTCATGATGGTTGTGATAATGATGGTGATGATTGTGCTGATAATGATGATGATGGCGGTGGTGGTGATAATGATGGTGATGGTAGTGATAATGAGGGTAGTGATAATTATGGTGATACTGGTAGTAATAGTGATGTTGATGACGACATCTCATCATTTAAACTGTCACACACACGATAAAGAAATCGTCGAGTTACTTTGACCTAGCCACTCTTATCAAGGTCAAATGCCCTCCTCGTTTTACCGACTAATCTATTGCGGCTCGGGAACGAAGATATGGGGATGCTAGCCGATCATTACAAGGTCAATTGCCCTCAACCGATTTGAATAGATTGTTATGTCGCATATGTGTCCCAATTCAAACCCAAATTATCGTCAGCCTATTAATCTGAAACAAGATAAAGACACGATCCTTGACTTCTAATTTAAAAATGTACCTACAACTTATCCAAGCCCTGTGTTCAGTTAATACATATTTAACTTGCATAACCATACAAACTGTATTTATATATTGAAAACGCAAATGTTCCATCATCAAAAGATTTGATCAAATGCGTGTTTATCAATCCGTATTTGGGTTGCTTTTATCACATCATAGAACAATAGCAAAAATTGTCAAATATATGTATAAATTGAAATTTTAGAAAAGTATATTTATATTTATTTCAATGAACTGGTTCAAACTGCAAGTTTTGCCCTCAGCGGCTTAACTATTTCCGCTGACATCTATTACTATACAATTTTCATTTGAAATCCCTTTTTTTATAATTATCGAAGGTCTTATATGGCATTTGGGACATGTGTTACGTAAACAAACCAGCCATTATCAAATTCAGCCTGCGCCCTTCGCGATATCTATGTTTACCAACTAATCGGACGAGTGTTATGATAACAGCAATGCGGCGAAAGAAGAACCTGCTCATTTTGAACAATTTCTCCGTTTTCCTCAATATTTTCTGCCGTAGATGCGTAAAAAATGCGTCTTTGTTCTATGCGAGAAAGGAAAAGTGTATCGTTTTTAATCAATAAAACGATGAGCATAAAGACAGTAAATTTTCGCTGCAGATGCGTTAAAACGCGTCTCTGTTCTGTGAGGGAAACGGTTTATGCGTCGTTATCTATCCATAACACGATGAACATGAAGACAGCAAATTTTTCGCTGCAGATGCGTCCAAATGCGAGAAACGATCATCTTGGTGCAAGTAACTGAAAAGTGGCATTGTTATGCTAAGCATACTTATATATGAATTTTGAATGTAAAACAAAATGTAGAGCATTGGTTCCATTTGCATTAGCCATATAAGCTCGGCTGTTCTTCTAAGATATTGAGTATTAACTTTGAATGTGATGTTATTGCCTACTAAATTGCGGCAACAAAACTTGATTAAATTGATGCTTGGTGTTTTACGCAGCTTTCAACATGTTTTCAGTTAGATCACGACGTGTCCTTGGTAAGTTACCAGTACTACTGGTTCGTTTATCCTGACACCAGATAGTCAGTCGTGTAATGCTAACCCCGCATCCATGGGCGCCAAGGAGGACAGCCAATACTTCCATTTGTACAGTCTTTGATATTACCCGGCCATGGATCGAACCCGTGACCTCCGCACCCGAGGAAGACACTCTTTCATTACAGCATCCCATCCGAGACGGTCAAACAACACACTTTTAAGAATAAGAATCATTTAGAAATAATCTTGAAATTCAGTGAGCCTTTGAGCATTTTGAACCATGTCATATACAGGCTTTTGAAAATGCATTTACAACCATTAAATGGAACAACTGTCTTGAATTATGATGCCATTAACCAACTTATCGCTATGTAATAAGTAATCGGTGTATTACAAAGAAATGCATGGAAGCCGATTAAAATTCTGGTGATCAGTTGTACATTGTATGTTTTCATTGGAATGTTTATTTTCCATTCCTGACTGTGTTTCTCTGGCAATTATCTCAGATGGTGTTTGTTCTTTACAATTATATCAATCTTATACCGATTTTTATTTTAATATGTTACAATATGTATACATGTCATTTGTGTATCTCTTGTACCATATAAACGTATGCACCAATTTACGAACTTCATCACATGCTAACATTTCGACAGATTATGTGTTATGACCCTTGGCGTTTTGGAGAAGGTATAAACAACGAAAGTAATTTAGGGACATGTGCATATTTGTCACCAATGGGTTTTTGTTCTATTTTAAAGGCCCTAACCTAGTCTGGTTTAGGTTTAATTGTCATAAGAAGTCGATAAAAGAAAATAAAACAGTTTTAAATATGCTTGAAGTTAGCCGGAGTATCCAGAACAATCGGAACTCTGGATATTCCGGCTATATTAACTAGTCGGATTAGCCGTTACTCCGGCTACTCCGGCTGTATTAACCAGCCGTTATAGTCGGAGTTCCGGCTACTCCGGCTGTATAAACCGTTTGGAACAGTCTTTTCTATTATTATGACTGCGGAGCTCCGGCTGTTTAGGCTGGTTGATACTGGTTTCTTTCCCGAATTTGCACCCGTCCTGCTTGAGTTAAGAAAGAGTTTAACAAGTGTAGCGACGACAGAATTGCTCCCGCAGGGTTCGATTCTGCATTCGTGCAAGGCCTACGAGATTCACTAGTTGCCGTTTTAGCGTCAAAAGCAAGCTAATATTAAAATGTATAGACAATGTATTTGCAAATAATGCATGTCGTTTAAGCTTTAGGATGACCAGAAAAGCCGGATTTATGCTTTTTCGGCTGGTTAGTACCGAGCAGTTGATACAGCCGGAGTAGCCTACGTTCGCTATCCAAGCGGAATGCATGACTTGATCGAATGGAATTAGTTTGGAGTTGGTCATCTAAGAATGCGGTCGGCGAAATCAGTTTATATAATTTTAGATAACCTGAAAACGAAGTGGTCAGGGAGAGACGTTATGGTCACTCGCCGTTGGGCATCTGTCTTCAAACTACTCAACCTCCTTAGCAATGGAACAATTTTAAGATAATTTCAGAGGCTTGTTCCTTAGATGGCCCTCTATCAAAATATTGAAACTGTTCAAGATGGACACCAAAGCTAAAACTAGAAGAATCTCTTCTCCTAAGCTCGATTTCAATATATTTCCACAATAATGTTCTTTGGCTGACCATGTAACACAATCGATTAAACCTATCCCTGTCGATGCACAACAAGTCTACAAGATCTTAACTCTTTTATGATATAAACGACATTTCCAATAATTGAAAAGCTTTAACATAAGCCAAATGACGAAATCGTTTCACATATATGTTTTATGTTTAGTGACCCGTTCCATTCCGCTTGAACAAGATGGTCGCTGGAGCTAAACATGAACAATAGGCTTCTTACTTCATCATCTCCTAAGCAACTGACCTAATTTCATAATCTCTCATCGAGACTACTCCTTGGCTTACACTCAATCGGAATTCAAACGGTTCTGCTTTACTGCAATAGACGGGATAACAGCTATTAATAGAAAACCAAGAGGGCCAAGATGGCCCTAAATCGATAACCTGAGTGATTGTATAGTAGCAAATGTGTAACAACTGCTAATATTGGGCGAAATTTGATTAAGCTATTAAGCTGAAAATATATAAGCGAAAGGAACGGACACTGTAAATAACATACATTACCAGTTAATGGTATTTGTAAAAAAAGAATTGAATCTTCGAACACTTTCAAAGAGGATCGCCAAAGGAACATTCCTGTATGGTTGATATCGGTCCATTGGTTTCGGAGATGTCGAGGGAAGCTAAACGTTCATTTTACCCCTTTTCTTATGTTCCATGCCGACTTAATTTTTAGCCAATAAAAATGGCTTTGAAGATGGTCAACGAAGAAACATTTCTGAAATCTTTCAGAAGAAGGAATTACAAAGTGTTGTCATCTTGTCTTCCTAGTCACCACGTTTTTCAACCAATCATTACTGCTTGAACATATTTTGTAAAGGGTCACCTAATGACCGTTGCTACATAATTGTATACCAATCAGATGGTTAAGAAGAGAAGAAATCTAAAAACTTGGGCATTTCAACCCTTTTCTGATGCCACATCAGCCATAGTTCAACATAGAATTTAAATATTTGAACATATATGACAGCAAACCACGAAAGCAACATTCATGTGAGTGTTTGGTTGAATAAATCCATAGGATAAGGTTGATATGCCATTTGAAGCTTTAAGTTCATTCTACCCCTTATCTGATGCCGTCTGGTTGATATGTTTTTCGGCCACTATGTGAACATATATATCAAATGTTCTTGAAATCAGATTAGCACTTACATAATGATGGAATGTTAAATGTTGTCCCTTTGCCACTTGTAGGATGCCATCTGGCTATCATGTCCCTAAACCAATCAATATGGCTTGAATAAATTGTGTAGATGGTCATGAAAGGTACATTTCTGTCAAGTTATTTTATAATTCGACTAGTGGTTTCTGAGGAGAAGAATTGTTGCCATTTGTTCTCCTTTCTGATGCCACATGAACCATATTCTACATTTGATTTGAATCTTTTAGCATTTTTTGATTAGGGCTAGGAAACAGTCCAGTGACATTTGGTTGAAAATAGACTGGTAGTTTCAGAGAAGAAATTTTGAATGTACAACGTACGACGAACGGACGACGGACAGTGATCTTAATTGTTTCACCTCTCTGAAAGACAGTGGTACAGTGGCAGAGCGTCGGCCTTTCGTACCAACAGTCACGGGTTCGAATCACGTGATGAGCATGTTCATCCACACCAACGTTGCGTGTTCAGGTTATGTCTTCCGGAAGCAGACATCTACCGAGATTAATATAAGCTGAAATCTAGTTTCGCAATCGATGTAATATAAATAAGTTTACCTAAATGACACCTCTCTTTTCCTGCTACATAGGTCCTGTGAAAACATATTTTCAGAGATATTATCCTCAATCAGCCCTTTACATAATTAACCCCCTCGGTAGTGTAGCGGTAGAGCGCCTGCTTTGAGTACGAAAGGTCGCGGATTCGATCCCAATACCAAACACTTTAAAATGGTAGTAATGGCTACCCTACTTGGCGCTCAGGGTTGTGGGGTTAGCACTACGACTGACTGACTGGTGTCAGGATATATGGACCAGGGCCTAAAACACCCAACAATACAAACAAAACGACCTCTGAAAGCAGAGCGGGCAATTGCTCCCGTTGTCACAGTGTGTTCAGTACTATTGCGTAGCTGGGTTGAATCACCCAGGACGCAGGCGTATGTGTGGCTGACTGGACATACATGCTGACACCCAACAATACAAACAAAACGACCTTTGACATCATGATGAGCAATGGCTCCTTATACCACGCTGTTTTCAGTGCTGTCGCCTAGATGGGTTGATTCACCCAGGACGCATGAGTGTCTGAACTGACGGGGTGGTATGACTGGAATGATGTTGAAAACGGCCTAAAACTCCGTACAGTGCACTCAAAACGACCTTTGAAAACATGATGAGCAATGGCTCCTTATACCACGCTGTTTTCAGTGCTATCGCGTAGATGGGTTGATTCACCCAGGACGCAGGAGTATGTGTGGCTGATTGGACATCACTGTTGAAAACAGCGTAAAACACCGTACGATACAAACAAAACGACCTCTGAAAGCAGAGCGGGCAATTGCTCACTTTGTCACAGTGTGTTCAGTACTATCGCGTAGCTCGGTTAAATCACCCAGGACGCAGGAGTCTGTGTGGCTGATTGGACATCCAATGCTGTTGAAAACAGCGTAAAACACCGTACGATACAAACAAAACGATCTCTGAAAGCAGAGCGGGCAATTGCTCCCTTTGTCACAGTGTGTTCAGTACTATTGCGTAGCTGGGTTGAATCACCCAGGACGCAGGGGTATATGTGGCTGATTGGACATCAATGCTGTTGAAAACGGCCTAAAACACCCAGCAACGCAATCAAAACGACCTTTGAAAACATGATGAGCAATGGGCTGCTTTTATCAATTTTTTTTCGATAGTCTATTTATAGAGAGTTTATACTTGTAAGAACGGGGTCGCGTGAAAATCGCTCACTGAACCGCCGGAAGGGATTTGATCTGCAGACGTTCGAAGACCAGTAAACACATACTAACCCTTTCCCACATGCAGATAGTTTATGCCCCTTTCCACACTTATTTAGTCATGCAACAACTCGCTTCTAAGATCAAAACCCCTACAATGCAAACGCAACGACATTTTAAAGCATGGCGGGCAATTGCTTCGTTTTCCACAATGTGTTCAGTTCTATTGCATAGCTGGGTTGATTCACACAGGGGTCACGAGTGTGTGAACTGACGGGGTGGTATGACTGGAATGATGTTGAAAACGGCCTAAAACACCCAACAATACAAACAAAACGACCTCTGAAAGCAGAGCGGGCAATTGCTCCCGTTGTCACAGTGTGTTCAGTACTATTGCGTAGCTGGGTTGAATCACCCAGGACGCAGGCGTATGTGTGGCTGACTGGACATACATGCTGTTGAAAACGGCGTAAAACACCCAACAATACAAACAAAACGACCTTTGACATCATGATGAGCAATGGCTCCTTATACCACGCTGTTTTCAGTGCTGTCGCCTAGATGGGTTGATTCACCCAGGACGCATGAGTGTCTGAACTGACGGGGTGGTATGACTGGAATGATGTTGAAAACGGCCTAAAACTCCGTACAGTGCACTCAAAACGACCTTTGAAAACATGATGAGCAATGGCTCCTTATACCACGCTGTTTTCAGTGCTATCGCGTAGATGGGTTGATTCACCCAGGACGCAGGAGTATGTGTGGCTGATTGGACATCACATCAATGCTGTTGAAAACAGCGTAAAACACCGTACGATACAAACAAAACGACCTCTGAAAGCAGAGCGCGCAATTGCTCCCTTTGTCACAGTGTGTTCAGTACTATCGCGTTGCTGGGTTGAATCACCCAGGACGCAGGAGTATGTGTGGCTGATTGGACATCATTGCTGTTGAAAACAAAACAGCGTAAAACAACGTACGATACAAACAAAACGACCTCTGAAAGCAGAGCGCGCAATTGCTCCCTTTGTCACAGTGTGTTCAGTACTATTGCGTAGCTGGGTTGAATCACCCAGGACGCAGGAGTATGTGTGGCTGATTGGACATCAATGCTCTTGAAAACAGCGTAAAACACCGTACGATACAAACAAAAGGACCTCTGAAAGCAGAGCGGGAAATTGCTCCCTTTGTCACAGTGTGTTCAGTACTATCGCGTAGCTGGGTTGAATCACCCAGGACGCAGGAGTATGTGTGGCTGATTGGACATCCATTGCTGTTGAAAACAGCGTAAAACACCGTACGATACAAACAAAACGACCTCTGAAAGCAGAGCGGGCAATTGCTCCCTTTGTCACAGTGTGTTCAGTACTATTGCGTAGCTGGGTTGAATCACCCAGGACGCAGGGGTATGTGTGGCTGATTGGACATCAATGCTGTTGAAAACGGCCTAAAACACCCAGCAACGCAATCAAAACGACCTTTGAAAACATGATGAGCAATGGGCTGCTTTTATCACATTCTTTTCGATAGTCTATTTATAGAGAGTTTATACTTGTAAGAACGGGGTCGCGTGAAAATCGCTCACTGAACTGCCGGAAGAGATTTGATCTGCAGACGTGCGAAGACCAGTAAACACATACTAACCCTTTCCCACATGCAGATATTTTATGCCCCTTTCCACACTTATTTAGTCATGCAACAACTCGCTTCCAAGATCAAAACCCCTACAATGCAAACACAACGACATTTTAAAGCATGGCGGGCAATTGCTTCGTTTTCCGCAATGTGTTCAGTTCTATTGCATAGCTGGGTTGATTCACCCAGGGATCACGAGTGTGTGAACTGACGGGGTGGTATGACTGGAATGATGTTGAAAACGGCCTAAAACAACCAACAATACAAACAAAACGACCTCTGAAAGCAGAGCGGGCAATTGCTCCCGTTGTCACAGTGTGTTCAGTACTATTGCGTAGCTGGGTTGAATCACCCAGGACGCAGGCGTATGTGTGGCTGACTGGACATACATGCTGTTGAAAACAGCGTTAAACACCCAACAATACAAACAAAACGACCTTTGACATCATGATGAGCAATGGCTCCTTATACCACGCTGTTTTCAGTGCTGTCGCCTAGATGGGTTGATTCACCCAGGACGCATGAGTGTCTGAACTGACGGGGTGGTATGACTGGAATGATGTTGAAAACGGCCTAAAACTCCGTACAGTGCACTCAAAACGACCTTTGAAAACATGATGAGCAATGGCTCCTTATACCACGCTGTTTTCAGTGCTATCGCGTAGATGGGTTGATTCACCCAGGACGCAGGAGTATGTGTGGCTGATTGGACATCACATCAATGCTGTTGTAAACAGCGTAAAACAACGTACGATACAAACAAAACGACCTCTGAAAGCAGAGCGCGCAATTGCTCCCTTTGTCACAGTGTGTTCAGTACTATTGCGTAGCTGGGTTGAATCACCCAGGACGCAGGAGTATGTGTGGCTGATTGGACATCAATGCTCTTGAAAACAGCGTAAAACACCGTACGATACAAACAAAAGGACCTCTGAAAGCAGAGCGGGCAATTGCTCCCTTTGTCACAGTGTGTTCAGTACTATCGCGTAGCTGGGTTGAATCACCCAGGACGCAGGAGTATGTGTGGCTGATTGGACATGCATTGCTGTTGAAAACAGCGTAAAACACCGTACGATACAAACAAAACGACCTCTGAAAGCAGAGCGGGCAATTGCTCCCTTTGTCACAGTGTGTTCAGTACTATTGCGTAGCTGGGTTGAATCACCCAGGACGCAGGGGTATGTGTGGCTGATTGGACATCAATGCTGTTGAAAACGGCCTAAAACACCCAGCAACGCAATCTCTTCTGAAATGTGTATCTTTATATTCATAGAAATTGCTATGGACTCTCCGGATTACAAAGCTGGACAAGTTTATTTTAATAATTCAGTATTGAAAGGGTTAATGTCTGCGGGATAAAGGTCATATAAACAAAGGACAGCGTATGTAACAATAATACTTACTAAAAGCTGGCAGCCTCAAACAAAAAGGGGTCTTATTGTTATGACGAACATTGAAGACTCAGATTAGATTGATAGGCGTTCACTGTTTACACACTATCATCCATATCACATGCGTACCGACCTTCATCGATCTGTGATATGTGAAGATACACGTCTGATCAGAATCTACCCTATTCCCTAATCACCATCTACCTTCGTAACGTTTTATAAGTTCCCAAACCATCTAAGATATTGCATTTACAATATGGGTCACACTTGTCTTTGATTTAAAATCGTCCAAATGTCGTATTTCCCATGGATGTGGTTCATGTACAATATATATTGATAAGAGTTCGGTTCGAATTGAATGCTGGGCATTTATAAACACTATTGTAGACTTATAAATTGTTTACTTATTATTGTTTAATTTGGTGTATAGCAGATTACATTAATTTATAATTTTATTTTGTTGCTTCTATTTTAGAACCTGTGCCCTTATCACGCCTCCAGTAATGTTGGCTAATGTTAGAACTAACAACCTCTGGATTAACAGCCTGTCTCGCTACCGACTGAGCTACAAAAGCTCGGTTACAATTTGTAAGAACTCCTTAAAACTCAAAAGAAAAGATACAAGTTGTTGGTATAAAGCATGACAAGGTATTAACAAATTATTTTGAGTTGAAAACAAATTCATGATCAAAGATTTAATTGATTGATTGACCAATATAAATCATCAGTTATGAAAATCATAAGACAAAAAAGCCTTTGTGTACCTTACTCTGTAATGAAAAACCCGGTCGAGATAAAAAAAAAAAAATGGATCTTAGAACGCAGTTATATTGATATAATATATGTCGAATGTACGGGAAGCAAAGTTTTTCATCAAAATAAATTTGAGACGTGCAAGTCGAAACTGGTTTGTCTTAGATATATAAATATTGGGGATAGGAACGTTTACCCGAGTATCCGAGTTCGAGTACTCGATTATAATTTCGCCATTTTTCTGTTTTTCATCTGTTAAAAGTAAATTAATTAAAACTTAAAAACTAATGATTTGGTTGTTCTCTCTCTGATCCATTGTAATCCCTTTTAACTGGCGACTTGATTGCAATCACGAGTCAATAAAGATCAACGTGACACACAGGTAGCGATTTGAATGTTATCTCTAGTCAATTTGCAACAATATGTCAAAAGTTCACACCTTTGTCGTAATTGTGTTCAATTGTCATCGCGTTTTAACTGTATAGTTGTAAGAAATACTCGTTATAATGATTGAATAATAACTTGTTCGTCAAATCATTAAATCTATCTTCTATCATTTATTCGAATGAAATGGGCACGCATTATAAAACATTGTGAGATCTAGGTTTCCTTTTAATCGAACGCGGCCCTTCTTCTTGTATTTTTTTAGTTTATAACTTCATAGGTGATATTAATATTCACTTATTGAGCGTAAACTTATTTATCATTGCTATTTGCTGTTGGTTTTGCGCCTTTAAAATCGTATGAAAGTCTGCACCAAACGTTTCGATGTTTACGCAAATACAATTTATGGGTGTCATTGTTGAATTATTTGGTGTTTTCTTTTAAAGTAAAACAACTCGTTTCGTTCAATTATCAAATATTAAATATAGAGGCCAACAGAAGCGCACATTGGTACTTATAAAAGTCAAAGGAAAGTAATTGAACGATGGGCAGAAAATAACGAAAGACAAGACTTGTTGATGAATAAGTGAATTCATTTTGATATCTTGCGAGTACCCGAGTACTCGATCGGAAGAGTACACGAGTACCAGAGTACTAATATCGATACTCGTTCCCATCCCTAATAAATAGTGAATACATATGAGAGCCTTTTAAAAACATAATAATCTGTCATCCTTCCAAAAAGAAAGCTTTTCTAACTGGCGCTCTTCGTAAATCATGAGTTAGGCAGTTGTAATCCGTGAAGATCAAGATCAGTCAGCGCATCGGGGCAATCTGATCTGGCTTTGCGCTGTTCGCCAATTAGTCATAGAAGGTTTTAATAGACGTCAGTAAAACCGTATCCATTTGAATCCCTTACCGTTGATACGCAGGCACGTGTAATGATTACACTGATGTTGGTTACCCTTTATCCTTTCCCACATTCAACAAATCCGCAGCGGAAGACTTTGAAAACATCTAGGCAAATATGCAAAATCGTTATAAATAACGTTATTATTACTTGAAAAAGTTGAAATCATTTTGAAAAGAGGAAAAATTGCTCGTTTATAAGGAATTTCTCCTGTTGTCATAATGTTTTGCAAAGAAGGCAGAGGCGTCAGAAAGCATCTGTATGTCGGAAAGGTTTAATAAACGCTCATATATACTTCCTGTTAGCAAAACAAGAAGTGTTGCACTTTATGTTTTACAAGCATACGCCTTGATATGATGATGATTGGGGAGCGAATACAAGTCATCTCCTCGTCTAACGTGATGTATTTGTAATTCATTTATTATATGAGCTAAGGACGTATATTAACGAACGAGGTCGAATATTGATGATTATCTTAGATGTTTTTACTTTCACACAGACTTAAGAATATACTTCCTTCTCTTATCATAAAACACAAACAAGCCGCCCATTGTGGAATATGCTGGTTTGTGTAACTAAGTTAAGGAATCACATAATGGTACAATATAGAAAATACGGCTACACTTCTAGGTATTTGAGTGCCATCTTGTGGCACATGACATACAGATTTACGACGAAACTTCTTCCGAGGTTGTGCATGTGCCTGTATCTTCACTGGTTGTACATGAGACAGAAATGTCATTCATATAGATATACTGTATAGAAGCTTATACGAGAATGTTTCCGAGGAAATGTCTAAAACGAATATCTGGTAATGGGTTAATATTTTATTATTCCGAGTAAATATAACATATATTATAATGGTGCATGCGTCTAATAAATGTCAGCGGATTAAACTTACATACGGGGTTATTTTATCACTTAATTTCTTCAACATTTTGTGTTGACTCACAATGTAAGCTTTTAACACGTTACTCGCTTTACACTACTTTAAACAGCATCTGCTGATCACAAATGTACAACTTTTAAAACGGATTGCGAACAATGTAGGGCAAGATTAGTCTTCTCATCCGTGCTGTCTAATCTTGTTTTACATTGTTCGCTATTCAGAATCTATTCGAGCCGTCCCACGAGAAAACCAACATTGTGGACTCTGCGTAAAGTATCGTCCCGGATCAGCCTAATCATGCCCCGCAGGCCTACCCATAGAGACACTTTTCGTATCTTGTGGAGTTTCTGTTTCAAGATTCATTACTCTATACCTCAATCCCCCTGAGACGGAATGTGTCGGCATGGATCAGCCTGCGCGGATTGCGCAGGCCGATCTGCGTCGATACATTACGCAGAGGCCATTATGTTGATTTTCTCACGGAACGGCTCATATGTTGAACACACTACACACTATTTTACAGGAACTTATCAAACAAATAATGATGACGATGCCAGTGGTAGGAAGACAGTGGATAAAGTGTTAACGGTTTCCCTGATATGATATTTTTGAGTAATTATTGTTTTATAAACAGTGGGACCTTAAAAGTAATATCAGAAAAGTTCGAAGCATATTTAAGTGGCGTTAATCAGACTGTTCTAAGACACGGACGAATCAGGATTACGTTAATATTTCTAAATATCTATTTTCCTAAGACAATGCTAACTATGAAGGGTGGAAACCAAATTAGCTGATAACGGGAAAATGTGACATTGCTCGCATTCAACACTGTAACATGTCATCTGTTGTCAAGGCGTCAAAGGGAGTCTATATCAGAAAAACAGTTACATGTAAAGACGATATAAAGGATAAATAATGCAATAACGGGAAATACACATATGCACCTCCCAAAACAAAACTAGAATTGTTAACAAAGTTGATATTATGCACGACTCTTGTTTAGAATGATATATGGTTGTGTCCATAGTTCCATATATTTATCTATATTTTAGCCTACACAGACTTAAAAGGAAAGTTGCGATCTGTGAAATACAATACAAGCTTGGACCTCTGCAATGTCTTATCATGGTATTTCCATACAGTGTTAATGTATTTAAAGCTGATTGGTGTAATACCAAACAATGCCATACGAAAATCGAACTTCGGTACATTGTGAGAAATTAAGTATCAGATCAGCCTATACACACTGTAAGGCTACTAGTGGTCCTAAATGTTCCGTTTTGTAAGTGTTTGCATGAATGTTGGTCTGAATGTAGGACGTTGACCAAACTATACTGAGACCCTGACGGACAAGTTTCTAAATGTCGATATTTCTTTCGAAAGGATTAAATGTGAGGGTTGGAAAATCAAATTATTTTTTCTAAGTGGTAAATGATTTCGTTATCATTCTAATAATCATACATTTGATGGTAGAAAAAATAAGAATACGTTATGAAAGAAAAACGAGGACCAGCGAAATCTTTCCTAATGGCTTCTCTGTTACGGTATCACTTAAAGATCCGTTGAGGTTATTCGTGGTTATAGTAGAACTACAAATGACTACTTTTGTTATAATCTGCATTTAGAGTAATATCACAAGATGAAGAGTCTGCTGATACTGTTGGTTTATATAGTACTGCTAACCTGAGTCTACACTGTACGCAAATACAACAATACCTCAAACCGCAAGATGCGGCTCACTTCCATGTCTCATATTTCAGTACAAAAACACTGATTGTCTTGTTAAGATTTCTCATAGGCTGAAAACACTTACTGATTTAGTAAGTCCCATTCCAACGTACAACTTACGCTCTCTAACACATACAGCAAGTCCTCCTGGGACATGTATTCCGTACCTTGTACCAATGATCTCGTCGTGCGGCTTTAAATCGGAAGTTAAAATGTGAATCTTGTGATTTCTACTGTCACTGACATAGACGAGTCCATCAGGTGAGACAGCCACACCTCGAGGTTCCCATTCATGTCCGGGTTTGTATTCTCCTTTCACTTCTCCTTCAAAGGAGAAACAGGTAACGGTGTCCTTATCCCCATCACACACATATATCATTGTATTGTCTGGGTGTACCGCAATGTAACACGAAGTATAGATGAATGTTCCTAGTTCTATAGGAAATGTCTTTATGACATCACCGTTCATGTTCACAATACGAAGGTTACACGGGAATGTCAGTGTACAGCCAATAAACTGGCCGTTTGTGTAGACGATTGCAATATGTAGTCTAGTATTCCGTATTGTATTCTTAAGCACGAACTTGTCAGTAACAGAATATATTTCTATGTTACCGGTCTCTGATGTTAAAGCTATCTCGTTTTCGCCAACTCTTGTTAACCCACTCAAATATGAAGACTCCATTTGTGACATTACTTTTGTCGGCGTTTGTTTTGTATCAATAATCACAATAAGTCCAGTTTTGCATTGAATAACAATTCGTTCTCGTGATAAAGGAACAATATTGTCAACCAAATCCATATCAATATCCAGTGTAAAACTTTTATGAAAACAGACTAACGATCCAATTGTTTCTGATTTATTTCGGATAAAACTCGTCACACTGTCAGATGGTTTAAATGTTAATTCTTGAATCGTGTTGTTTTTCTCCATTAAGCCGATGTCTTTCTTGAGTTCGCGGATTGTTTCCTCAAGTTGTTTGATGTCAACAAACAATCGACATTTCTGTGCATTGTCTTCATTATCTTTCATTTCATTTTCAATTTTCTTTAGTTTCTCTGCCATTATTTTGTTTTCCTTTAATATTTCCGCAATTGTCTCTTGGTTTTCATCCCTTATCTTTGTCAATTTTGATGAAATCTCATTTTCAAGTATATCAAAGAAGGAATCAATCTCTTTCCGGAATGTTCGTATTTTCACCAGATTCATTTCTGCCCGTCTGTTAGCATCTGCTAGATTACGCGTTGCAGTATTCTGAATAGAGTTAGTATTCCTGACCATTGATTCAAGGTCTAATTTAAATGATTTATAGTCCTCAGTGTTAAATAAATCAGCAGAAAGGGTCGGTATGTAGCCCACTTTGCACGTCCTATTTTCAAGTGTCACACAGACAGTGCATCCAATTATCTTATGATCCTCGCAGAAATATTTCAGAATTTCATCCCCATGGACGCTGCATTTATCTGTGCACTCATCTTTGAACACCTTAACTAGCTTCGTTTGCGGCATTTGTGTTTTATCTAATAATTTGTGATGTCGCATTGGTCTCGGTGTGCGGTGATGCTGAAGGCATGTCTCGCATAGGTGGTGTTTACAATCCACACAATATCCTTCCGCCTCATAATAGTATCCGACTTCTTTACAAGGGTCACAAAACAAACTGACAATTGATATGTCATTTAAACTTGAAAGTCCTGCATCGTCAGAAAAAACGTCTGGAGGATCTGAAACCTCCATTTTGAAAACCTGTCACAATTTGATATATGTCCAATGCGAATCTCAAAAGGTAAAATTAGTTCTAAAATATGATCCTTTAAAACCACGTTGGCGATATATATGTCATACTTAAGTTAACCCTTCAACTGATAACCTTTTTTAGAGAGTCCTCTGCTATTAAAGCTTCTAAAACACTAGTCGAAATTTGATGTGTATTCATTACACATTTCAAACGGTGAAGTTCATTCTTATATATGATCCTCTATCAACACGTTTGCAACATGTATGTCTGACTTCAGTTAACCCTTCAACTGATAACCTATTTAGAGAGTCGTCTGCTATTAAAACTTTTGATGAAAACTAATTACGTCTAAAATTGAAATAGAATTTTAAAGACAACGTTAAAATTAGTTGGAAATACTACAATACTACTTAAAGAAACAAGCTTTCAGCTTATAGTAAATACCCTCGATGACAAAGTCCTGGAAACTGAAAATCAATACTCGCGCCGTTTGTATGAAAGAAATCTCAATAGCAGAAACCGCTCATTACGAGAAAACCAACATTGTGGACTCTGCGTAAAGTATCGACCCGGATGAGCCTAAGCATGCATGCAGCACAGGCTAACCCGGACAGACACTTTTCGGCTCCTGTGGATTTTTTGTTGCAGGAATCATTACTCTATACCTCTATTCCCCTGAGACAGAATGTATCGGCCCGGATTAGCCTGCACGGACTGTGCAAGTTGATTTCGATCGATACATTACGCAGAGTCCATAATGTTGGTTTTCTTGTAGAACGGCTAAAATGTTCCTTCAATAGGACTCATAGATGACTGAAAATCGATGTGTGTAGACGCAGATCAGACTACACGAATAATATACAGAAAATGTGTCTAGATTTTCCGTAAATGTAGTTTAACTCGTTCCCATTTGCAAACGCATTTTAACGCAGTCGAATTTTGAAAACATTATGACAAAACATTTACCCTTTTGTCATAATGTTTTCTATTTTATTCAATAATTGGACATCCATCTAAAGATCTAAGTCGTCTGCTACCGATTTGGTATATGTTGGAAAGGGTTAATGCGGTGCAGACGAGTACAATATTGCAGGCCGATCTTGGTCTATAGTTTCGCAAATAACGTCGTGTGTATTGTATCGTCTCCATGTCGAAGTAGTTATAGCGTCCGTAGGAATCTGCCGTGGCCGAGTGGTTAGCATCGGCGAATTTCAACCGGACTTCCCGGGTTCGATCCCCAGTCGCGGCGCAAAGGTTATATGGTGGATTGTCCTTGGGCAAGGCACATTTCTTAGCCTAGTAATAGAAGCGAATTGGTGAGAAAAAATCACATCGCGGGAAATGAAAAGACTATTCGATAAATCATACACCTTCAATTTCAACAATATTCTCATTAATCCTTAGGGATATCAGAAAGCTATTTTGATAGAATGGAAACATTTTCCGACACTTTTCGAGACAAACAAATGGCCGTATACATCAATTTTATTTGTTATCCTTTTTTTTTTTAAATAAAAATACCAGCAATTAGTCTGGGTAATAACAACAATAAACTTGGTTAATGTCTAGTACTTGTTTTCTTACCCAAGGATCGTTATTAAGTGCACTTTCGAATGTAACTGAAATAATGTTGAAAACGGTGTAAAACCCTTTTAAAACAATATATACCGTTGTGGTTACAGGGTCCGTCTTGAGAGCTCGAGACTAGTGTTTGAGTCATACCAAAGACTTTAAAATGGTGGTAATGGCTTCCCGCAGTGTCGCTCTTTGTTCCGGGGCTACCATTGCGACTGATGTGTCGGGGTTCGGGCTAAATAAAACCGGAAGCACTGGAAATCCAGCCTGATAACGATGTGCTACAGCTAAAATACTGCTGAAAGCGGCGTAAAAGACCATTTAATCAAACAAACAAAAGACCCGCGTATCATTGTTTTACGTCCTACAAAATCGATATCAACCGAATCGGGTCCCACTCGCGCCTACCTACATGTATATAAACATACATAGAAAAAAAGAAAAGAAACATTCTTTGCTACTTTCGCAAAAACAATTTAAGATATTACAAACAAAGTAATTTAAAACCACCAGAATGAATTCCGAATAAGCGTAATTCAAACGGGATGTTTTGGATTATCATCATATGTCATCAAACGAAGTATTTCTAGCATAACCGGAAAAACGAATCATCACAATTTATTTCGTATATATTCTTGATAAACAAAATAGATTATGAGTGTTGAGGAGGTCATAGCTAAAGAAAGTTATAAAAGGTTACTTGGGCCCTTTAAATTCTTACGGAATTATACTTCGGGAATAATAACCCGCCATTTCATTGTCTTTTGTCCGGGTACCAATATATCGGTTAAACGTATCTAGGGCGGACTGTTTCGGATATAGTAGTTAACTTAGTAAAATTATTACCAGTCCATTTGAATCCTCAGTGTCCTCCGGCTGACCATCAAAAGTGTCATACTTCGGACTAACACTGCTTCTCTGCTAACAAAAAAAAGAGAAGCGTAATTCAGGAAAACCAACATTAACGTAAGAAATGCACGTGTGGAAAAAGATCTGCCTTTGCTTCATTTCTCGTGATCCAAATTCATACTTTTAATATCTTGAAACTGGATACAGAAGAAGTAAGTCCGCAGAGGTTATTATATTTAATATAGAACGGTGTAAGCATCAAGAGTACAAAAGTAAAACTGAAACTGCTATGAAAGAGGCCTGTGTATAAAACAATATACTACATGTAACTTGATACGCTGGAGGACTGTAGTGGAAATACTACATTATCCTTTCTTTAAAAAGAAATGTTTAGACCTAACATTTTAATACATATTTCAGAATATAGAAATTGAGAAAAGATTATTAATCTCAAATTAATAATTACAAAAATCATTTCTAAGTTACTGTCTCCGTTTTGTATCCAAATGATATAAAGGAAACACTTCAGATAAATGGCCTGATAAATGTCTAATTCGGCACGTCATATCTCTCTAAACTTATCAGCACCTAATTAGTTAACAAGTATCATGACATTTATAAGGTCAACCTATCAGGCGGTTTTCGAACACGTGTGGGATAACGCCTGATTAACAGTTCATTGTTAATTGCTGGTGTTGAATTTCGTATATCTCCATTCGTGGGAATTTGTGAATTTCCAGGTGGTATGTATTCTGATGTATTCTGTTTGTCCTGACTTGACCCATAGTTTTCCCTTCCCTCTTCACAGGGTAATTGCGGCACCGTAAAAGGCATTTCAATGTTTGTTTGTTCGTAATTTTCAGGAAACATTGCCTCATTTTTCCGCAAGTGATCAGCATGACAGTAACGAATCTTTGTGTCAACCTTTACCAAGTATGTTACTGGCCCTTTGATTTTATGTATAATCCCCGGCATCCATTTCCACTTTTTCCCTCCAGGTAAAATGGTTTTTACCAGAACGGTGTCCCCGTTTACGAATGCACGATAAGTCGTATGTCTTTTATCGTGACTGTCCTTCATAGACTCTTGCTTTTTCTCAATGTCAGTTGCTTTATTCGGTTTGAGAACAGTTAAACGCGTTCTTAACTGCCTTTTCAAGAATAAAACTGCAGGAGACTCCTTGGTAGTCGAATGAGGTGTGTTTCTGTAGTGTAACAGAAATTTTGACAAACGAAATTGTACAGAGTCATGATGTCCCCTGTGCACTTTATCAAAAAGCTGTTTCTTTAACGCTTTTTTAAGCACCTGAACAGCTCGTTCCGCTGCTCCGTTCGAACTCGGGTGATACGCAGGAACCAATGTATGCTTAATGGCATTGCCCTCCATAAATTCCTTGAATTCATGTGAAGTGAAACGCGGATCATTGTCACTGACTAATTCCTCCGGTAAACCCCAAGAACTAAACAGTTGGCGCAATTTCACCATGGTTTTCGCCGATGTCGTCGATTTCATAGGAATGACCTCTAGCCACTTGGAATAAGAGTCAATCACCACCAAAAAATTCTGTTGTTTAAATTCAGCAAAGTCAATATGAATTCGCTGCCATGGTCGTGTTGACCATTTCCAGGGATGTAACGGCGCTGTAGGCGGAGAATTGTGTACCGACATACATGATTTCACCGTACGTTCGATATCAGCATCGATGTTTGGCCACCACACGTAACTTCTAGCCAACGCTTTCATACGACATATCCCGATATGCTCCTCATGAAGCTCGCCCAAAATTCGTTCTGTGAATCCGTCCGGTATTACGACGCGTAAACCCCACAGTATAACACCATTGTCCGTTGACAACTCATTTCTACGGCTAAAATATGGTTTCAAACAGTCCCTTGACACGTGACTTGGCCATCCATTCATTGTATATTCATACACTTTGCTAAGAATCGGATGTTTTCGCGTGTTTTCAGCTATATCCCTTGCTGAAATCGGAATGTCCTCAATGAAGGAAACGGTTTCTTCCTCCTCTTCCCGTGCTATCGAATTATCTTTAATCGGTAATCGCGATAAGAAGTCACAATTAGCATGGTCCCCAGATTTCCTATAGACTATATTGTAGTCATACGCCGATAATGTAACTGCCCAACGCTGCAATCGCGCCGCTGCCATTGTTGGTACTCCTTTCTTTGGACCTAGAATCGTCGTTAAACTTTTATGGTCTGTTATTAGCGTAAACTTTCGACCATACAAGTATTTGTGAAACTTCGATACACCAAATATTATGGAAAGAGCTTCTTTATGTATTTGACTGTAGTTCTTTTCACTGTCCGTCAGTGTTCTAGAAGCAAACGCAATCGGTCTCTCCCGACCATCATCCATAATATGTGAAAGTACGGCCCCTAAACCGTAAGAAGACGAATCACACGCTAGAGTTACTGGCTTTTTCATGTCATAATGAACCGATAAACCACTGTTTATTACCAGTTCCCTACTCCTGTTGAACGATTCTTCGCACTCGTCTGTCCAAGTCCATATCTCTCCCTTTTTCAAGAGATTATGGAGTGGGTTTAAAACCGTAGCAAGATTTGGCAAAAACGATCTGTAATATCCAATCAAACCCAGATAGGACCTTAACTGACTAACATTTTCAGGGTTTTGACAGTTTTTGACTGCATCGATTTTGTCTTGCGTTGCCTGAAGTCCATGTTTGTTCACAAGATGTCCCATATAAATCACTTCATCTTGCATCCAAGAACATTTCTCTAATTTTAACTGTATGTTATGTTCACTCAAACGTTTGAGTACTTCGTGTAGATTAGACAAATGTGTTTTATCGTTTTGTCCTGTGATCAAAATGTCATCTATTCTACAAACCACGTTTGGTATTCCAGTCAATATTTTGTCCATCACCGCTTGAAAAATCGCCGGACTCGAACTTACGCCATATACAAGTCTCCTATAACGAAACAGACCCATGTGTGTATTTACCGTCAACAGTTCCTCGGACTCTGTGTCGAGTTCCAATTGCAAATACGCTTGTGACAAATCTAGTTTTGTGAACTTTTGACCCCCAGCCAAAGTTGCGAACAAATCCTCTGTATTAGGGATCGGGTATTGCTCTTCGCTGATTTCTCGATTGACCGTTACCTTATAGTCCCCGCAAAGTCTCACACTATTTTTGTCGGGTTTTGGAACCACCACCAGTGGCGTTGCCCATTCACTGTGTTTTACCCGGTAAACAATCCCTTCTTTTTCCATACGTTCAAAACCCTTCTCCACCAATTCTTTGATCGCATAAGGCACTGGCCTAGCCTTGCAGAAAATAGGTGTTGCCCCATCTTTCATTCGGATTTTCGCTTTGAATCCTTTAATTGGTGATGATAGCTGTGAATCGTCAATTTTCCAGAGATCCTTGAACTCATTTTTGACACTTTCCAACGAAATTTCACGAGCTACCTTTTGAACGCTGAAAATTTCACTCCAGTTGAGTGGGATTTTTACCAACCAGTTCCTACCGAAAAGCGCTGGTCGTTTACCCTTGGCAACATATAATGGAAGATTATGATACTTCTCACCGTTTAACTCCACAGGAATTTGACACTTTCCACAAACATTAATTTTATTCCCGGAATATGATTTAAGATTGATATCCGTTTTAATTAATGGATAGTCGGACAGACACTCATCGTAAGACTCTTCCGAGATGATGGAAACAGCACTTCCCGTATCCAGCTCCATCGGAATCACACTTTTTCCCACAACCGGTTGTAGAATTATTTTTTGTGATTTCCCTTTCGTCGAAGTAATGAAAACTCCATTCATTTCGCTGTCATCCGACGATTCGTCTAGATACCGTGTTTGTTTCTCTCTTTTGGTAGACATGCACACCTTTGCAATATGTCCGACCTTTTTGCACGTAAAGCACTTCGAATTCTTGAAACGACATGTGCCAGGAGTATGGTCTTCCCCACATCGAAAGCAGGGTTTTGACTCTCCCTTGTTGGAGTTTTTCTCTCTCTTGTAATAGACTTTCTTGCCCGATTTCCCTTTATGCACGACGTTTACCTCGGACACACGTCCTTGCGGTTGAAAACTTGCTGTGTCTTTTTCTGCCATTTCTATGGCACATGCTATTTGGCACGCCTTATCGAAAGTAAGTCCGTCCTCGGACAATAACTTGCGTTGGATTACTTCCGATCGTAATCCACACACCAATCTGTCCCGTAAAGCGTCGTTCAGAAAGGCGTTGAATTCGCAATACGTGGCTAACTTCTTTAACACAACTACATAGTCCATGATTCGTTCACCATCACGTTGATTACGTTTGTTGAACTTATATCGTTCTGAAATAACCAATGGTTTCGGCATGTAGTGGTCCGTCAGCGTCTTCACCAGATCGGCATACGATTTATCCTTTGGTAAATCGGGTTGCACCAAATTACGCAAAACACCATATGACTCTGCACCAATGACAGACAAAAGCATAGGCACTCTTTTTTCATCTCTAGTCCCGTTCGCACTAAAGAACTGTTCCAGTCTCTCGATATAATTTGAAATACTTTCTTTTTCCCCATTGTATTCCCCAAGTTTTCCAAAACTCGCCATTTCTAAAATGCAGTGTACATTTAGAAATAAATAATGTCCTTGAAATAATCAAATCCAAATTATCCTCGTCGCCAGATGTAATATCTTGAAACTGGATACAGAAGAAGTAAGTCCGCAGAGGTTATTATATTTAATATAGAACGGTGTAAGCATCAAGAGTACAAAAGTAAAACTGAAACTGCTATGAAAGAGGCCTGTGTATAAAACAATATACTACATGTAACTTGATACGCTGGAGGACTGTAGTGGAAATACTACAATACTACTTAAAGGAAGTCGTGGGTACGATCCCCATTCGGGTCATAGCAAAGACTTAAATACTAATGTGTTACTAATGGCTTTACGCTCAGGGTTGCGGGGTTAGCATTACGACTGACTGGCTGGTGTCAGGATAAATGGTACGGTAGTACTGGTGACGTACAAAGGACACTCTGTGATGTAATTGACCAGTAGTTCAAAGCGGCGTCAAACACCAAACAATCAACCTACTTTACAGAGGTATCTTTAAAACTCATATGACTATTAGGCGAACGGAACACATCCATATCAGACTTCGCGAGTCCGGTTTATCTGGATCTACACTGGTCGCAAATGCCTTAACGAAGGTTTTCGCAGAGCGCCTCTCAAAAGTAAAATAACAAAGTTGATAGGAGAGATATTTCAACCAAGTAAACAACATTACAAGTATTGTATTGTGTTCAAGAGTGAATATAACATCTTTGATTGTCTTAAATGAACGTCTATACTATTTCAACCGAGTAAACATCCTTACAATTATTGTATTGTTTTCAAGAGTGAATATAACATCTTTGATTGTCTTAAATGAACATCTATACTATTTCAACCGAGTAAACAACATTACAATTATTGTATTGTTTTCAAGAGTGAATATAACATCTTTGATTGTCTTAAATGAACATCTATACTATTGCAACCGAGTAAACAACATTACAATTATTGTATTGTTTTCAAGAGTGAATATAACATATTTGATTGTCTTAAATGAACATATAAACTATATCATGTTCTAACCCTTTAAGATAAGTAGATACATTTTTAAACATCTGCAGCAGACGACTTTTGAAAACGTTTTGACAAATGTAAAATATAAAATATATATGGCGAATACGTCTGAAATTTGCCAAATGAATGCCAGCGGGTTACACTTACATAAAGACTTCTTTTATCACTTCATTTCTTCCACCTTTTTTGTTGACTCACAATGTACGCGTTAAACCCTTTACTCCATTCAAACTAATTTAAACAGCATTTGCTTATCACACATTTAAGAACCGATTACGAAAAATGTATGGCAAACATTAGTCATCTTATTCGTCTTATCATGGTCAAGTTCGCTTTTCAGAATACAAAAACTACACACTATTTAACAGGAACTTATTAAACAAATAATGATGACGATGTCAGGAGTAAAGACTGTTATCAATATTGGGACGTGAAAGGTTATATCTGAACAAATTTGAATCATATTTCAAGGACGGTAATCAGACTGTACTTAGACTCGGACAAATCTGAATTACGTTAACATTTCTAAATGTCTATTTCCTTAGACAATAGTTTAATATGAAGGGTGGAAATCAGAATAGTTTCTAATGGGAAAATGAGACATTGCTCACATTAAGCATTTTCGCGACAGCATTTTTTAAAGTCGTCTGCTGTCAATGCGTCAGAGGGAGTCTATACATCCGAAAAAGTGTTAAGAACGAAGACAGGATAGATAATGCTATAAGGGGAAATAATACATTTTCACCCCTCATAGAAATCTAGAATTGTTAACACAGTTGATATTAAACACAAGGTTTGTTTAGACCGAAAGATGGTTGTTTCTAAGGGTTTCATATGTTTATCTTTATTCGAACCTTGTCATTGGAAAACAGACTTGCATAAAAGTGCAATCTGTGAATTACAATACAAGTGTGTACCTCTGCATAGTCTGATCATAGTATTCATATACAATGTTTTCATGACGATAAATGTATTTAAAGCCGATTTATGTCATAATTTGAATACTAATACTCTGTTTATACCAAACAATGCCATACGAAAACTGGTACATTGTGAGAAACAAAGTATCAGATCAGCCTATACACACTGTAAGACTATTTGTGGTCATAAATGTTCTGCTTTGACACGAGTGTTTGCCTGAATATAAGACGTTTATCAGACTGTAGTAAGACCCTGACGGATCTAGGATGCGTTTAAAGTTTCTAAATGTCGATATTCCTGTGACAAGAATGTCTTCGCTATCATACATTTTAGGGTAGAAACAAATAAGATATATATGTACAAGTAGAACTACACATGATACATATAATATGTACTAATAGAACTACACCTGACACGTGGTACTAATAAAACTACATATGGTACATATATGTACTAGTAGAACTACACATGCATTATTTTGTTAGAATTCGCATCTAGAGTTATATTACAAGATGAAGAGTCTGGTGATACTGTGGGCATGTATAGTACTGCTAAACTGAGTCAACGAAGATACAACACTACCTCAACTCGAAAATAGCGGCTCACTTCCAAGTCTCATATTGCAGTACAAAAACATTTATTGTCTTGTTAAGATTTCTCATATTTTGAAAACACTTATTGATTTACCAAAGTCCATTCCTACGTACAACGTTCTCTATCACATACTGCAAGTCCTGTTGGAAAAAGTATTCCGTACTTTAGCCCATTGATCTCGTCGTACGGTTTTAAATCAGAATTAAAATATGACTGTTATTGTGTTTACGGTCACTCACATAGACATGTCCATCGTTTGAGACAGCCACACATTGGGTTTCTCACTCACTTCCGGGTGTGTACTCGCCTTTTAGTTCACCTTCAATGCTCAAACAGGTAACGGTTTCTTTACCCCGATTATACATATATATCGTTGTATGGTCTAGGTATGCCACAATGTAACATGTTCTATAACGTTCTCGTCCTATTTATATATATGGAACGCCATTACCGTCTTATTATGACCTGTTTACTTATATGCAGTAGATAGTTCATTATATGCCGTAGATATTTCATTATATGTGGTAGAAATTTCATTATGTGTGGTACCTTTTTCTTTATATGCTGTACTTTATTGGATATATGTAGTGCAACTCTTCTTATATGTGGTGGTACTGTCTTTATATGCAGAGCATTCGAATTTGTGTGCGGTACAAAGACCAATATATGCAGTAAATTTGTTAGTGTGTGTAATAGATAAAACGTTATACGTGGTGCTTTCTACATTATATGATGTGCAAACTTAAATATGTGGTAGTCACTGTGTCCTTTATGTGTGGTGCTTTTTTCCTTATATGCAGTGCAAATCACATTATATATCGTACTTTCGTTTATATACACTGTAGATCTCACATTATATGCTGTACATGCGATTTCCTTATATGCTGTGCTTTTCACATAAGACGTGCGTGAGTTCGAATCCAGGTCAAGTCGTGTAATTTATTTTCTTAGAAATACATTAATTTGTCATTTGTGTAGACTGATTTTATCATATGATAAATGTAAACGCCTTCTGCAACCTCTGCATCTTGCTGATTCAAACAAAAGGATTGTGAATTTAAGAAAATGAAAACCACTGCATTTAGTTCACCTATGGTTTGTGCCAACCTATTGAAATAAAAAAACATTTTCAGTTGTTTCGAGACAGCTGTTACTACTGATTAAGCTATGCTAGACAGACCCCTAAGATTTGTATCAAATATTAGTTTGAATTGAATTAGTTTACTGTGAAATTATCTCAGCATCCAGTGTCTTTTAAATAACTAGAAAATGTAGATACGGATGTAAATAGTTGTCATTATAACTGTGTTCAATTTATCAGATTATTATACTGGATCAACCGCCAAAACGGTGTCATTTCAATAAACATGTAAACAAATCTCGAAAGCGTTGGAACAATGTCCCAAGGCCAATTTCGCTCAAACATAGCTGTAATATTTTTGCAAACAACTCGGCAAATCGTTAGGTGTCGGTGCACAATAATTACTCGTGCAAAACATCCGGATTCGTTATAATCCGGCAATATTCGGTATTCTTCGGAACTATCCAAACCATCTCATCATAATGACGAAACTACCGCATATAATGACGAAACTACCGCATATAAAGAAAATACTACCGCATATAATGCTGGAAGCACAGCATATAAGGAAATCGCACGTACATCACATATTGTGAGATCTACAGTGTATATAAACGAAAGTACGATATATAATGTTATTTGCACTGCATATAAGGAAAGAAGCACCACACATAATGGACACAGTGACTAACACATATATTTATGTTTGCACATCATATAATGTAACAGGCACCACGTATAACGTTTGCATATATTCGTCTTTGTACCGCACACAAATTCGAATGCACTGCATATAAAGACAGTACCACCACATATAAGAAGAGTTGCACTACATAACCAATAAAGTACAGCATATAAAGAAAAAAGTACCACACATAATTAAATTGTTACCACATATAATGAAATATCTACCGCATATAATGAACTATCTACTGCATATAAGTAAACAGGTCATAATAAGACGGTCATGGCGTTCCATATATATAGGTAGTGTCTTCATGACATCATAGTTCATGTTCACCATACGAAGGTTATACGGTTGAGTCCGTGTGCAGCCAATAAACACGCCGTCTGTGTAATCAATTGCATGATATAGTTGAGTATTCCGTATTGTTTTCATAAGCACGAGCTTGTCAGTAACAGAATATATTCGTATGTTACCGGTATCTGTTGTTACAGCTACATGTATCTCGTTTTCGCTAACTATTTGGTAACCCACATGCATATGTAGACTCCATTTGTCTCATTAGTTTTGTAGGCGTTTGTTTTGTACATCCTCGGTACCCAGGCTATTCATAAAATATATGATACCCTGGGCAAATTGGCTAGCGAAACTTCGTAAAGCATGCACCACGATTTCCTCCGTAACAACACTGTAATTTTCGTATTGCATGAGGTTTGTGTCATGCGGCCTATTAAGCGCATGAAAATTATTCATTAGTACGAGATTTGTACAGCCAATTTGCCCAGGGTATCATATATTTTATGAAGAGCCTGGGTACCGAGGATGGTTTTGTATCAATAATCAAAATACGTCTAGTGCTTGTTTTGCGATGTGTACATTGTATAGCAAATCGTCCTCGGGATACAACAACAATATTGTCAACCAAATGCTTATCAATATCCAGTGTAAAACTCTTATAAAAATAATTAACGATCAAATTGTTTCTGATTTATTTCGGATGAAACTCGTCACACTGTCAGATGGTTTAAATTTTAATTCTTGAGTGTTATTGTTCTCCATTATGCCGATGTCTTTCTTGAGTTCGCAGATTGTTTTCTCAAGTTTTTAGATGTCAACAAACATTTCTGTCCTTTGTCCTCTTTTTCTAGTTCTAGATATAAATAGTTAAAGTTTAAATGCTTCTTAAACTAACCTTTTACACAATTTAATTTATTCTCGCATGTTATCAATACTTTTAAGCTGAAAATAGAACAAACCATTCATCACGAGCAATTTCAGGTCCTGTTTCGTCTTCAGACTCGCAGCTCCTTTCAGATCGTTGTATTGACACAAACTGGTACGGTCTGATATTTAAAGGTGCTAGACTATTACCTAGGTCATCTGTCTCACTGTAAATAGAAGACGACGAACAGTATAAGTCTTCATCTTAAGCTCCGTAATGTGATTAATCCGCCATTATTGAAATCGAAACCTTTCCCCATTACTACGTCATCACCGGAAGTCAGTCTATTTTCACTTTTTGCATCAGCAATTTCCGTGAAAGCGTAAAGTTACTACATAAAATGGATTTGTTCACACTTAAAAACATTTCTTAAACTTTTCATCATGTCTGCTTGTTGGTAACGACAAAGTAGTCCAAATTTTATTTTTTGACTCTTGGTACTTTTAATAAAATAAAAGCAGAGAATGACAGGATAGGTATGGCACTTATGTCTATATTTTATTATAAGGATCTATCTTTATGCAAATCGTTATGCGGCAAATAAATTTAAGAATCAAAATGAAATATATGAGCATAAATATGGCATAACAGCTCATCTTCTACGGTATAAGCAACAAGCTAAAGTGCGATTAGATGCGATGATTGCAGACCGGTCTGCAGAAAACAAATCTGTCTTTTTGTTTGCTTCTGTAATTGAAGAATATGTGACAGATACAGTCAAAGGTATGATGTCAACTGCAGTATATGACCAACTTTTGATACTCGGTTCTTCGTCGAAGTTGTTAGGTCAATTAATGACCCTGACTATTTTACGGTAAATTATCTTTTTGTGAAAAAAAGAAAACAAACTGTCTTAGTTAGGAAGTAGTTTAAAAGGTTTTAACGCCTAGAGCTGCTGGTCCCATTGTTTCGATTCATTGTGTAGATTGAGCTACTCTTGCACTGGTTCCATGCTAATATATAACGAAACTGTTTAGGACTTCAGGTACATTCTAAGACGAAGAACAGCTACTTTACATAGACCCAGTCATGTCAGCAGGATAGGAGATGAATAAATAATGAATCGTTAGGATGAATTGGTAATACATATTGCAATGGAAATGCAAAATGACCTTAACTACACCGTATTTCACGGCGTGGTTACATCCATTGTGTAAACATTGTACTTCACAAGTTATTAGTAATGCATTGTATCAAAGATAGCACTTTAAATCCCCAAAAAGTATATACTATATACATACCTATATAATGTATTTGCTTTAGTAAATGCTGTGATTGATTGATTGATTGATTGATTGGGGTTTAACGCCGTTTTTAACAATTTCTCGGTTATATCACGGCGGCCAGTTCACCTATTCATGCATTTCCTGGTTTTCTTACAGCAGTACTGCACACAACCATCTTCCCAAGCAACTGGCTGCTTTTCCACATAGACTTAGCCCATTGGTGGAAGACGAATGACGCATGTCGCATTGACTTTTGTCAATCGTCGGAAAGAAAGTTGGCCGAGCCGGGATTTGAACTCACAACCCCTGGAATGACAGCCCGCGTCGCTACCGACTGAGCTACCGGGGCTCGGCAGTAAATGCTGTGAACTTATTCTCCGGTATATTCCATGGTATTTTTATCAATGCTGGTAACTTATTCTCTGGTATATTCTATGTAATGTTTGACTTGGCAGGGTTGGTTTTGATACGGATCTCTGCAAACCGATTTGGGCGTTTACAGGTTTTAATTACTCCTGTTCATTCGAGCATATTACGTGAGTACCAGATACATAGTAAGGTGTCTTCTTTTTAAGACGTTCAAAAGACAAACCAATAATAATGAGCTGCCATTTTCTCCGTCCTGTATCACTAACTTGAACATTTTCCTCATATAGAGAACTTCATTAGCAGCCTCTGCAGCAGATTATCTTTGATAATATCATTAAAAAAATAACAAATTGCTTGATTATGGTATGATTGCTTCAATGTTTCAAAGCAAACACGTTTAACATTTGCCCTGTGACGTGACAGAACATCGATATCATGATAAATTGATTTTGTGTTAACGCTTTTTCAACAATAAGTCATTTCATGGCAGCCGAATTCACACACTTATGTATTACCTGGCTTTCTCATACGAGTACATATACTCCACATAACATACTTTCCAAGCGACCGGATGCTTTTCTACACATACTGTTAGCCCGTTGGTGGATGGCGAAAGGCGCTGGTCACAGTGACTTTTGTCAAACATCGAAAAGTATGTTTGCCGAGCTGGGGTTCGAACGCACGACCCAATAACTGACAGCTTGGGTCGCTAACGACAGAGCTACTAGGACTCGCCCGATGAAATGAATGACATTCTATAACGACTTGCTTTCTTATGTGAAATTCCGGTAAAAAGGCGATACTGATTGATGGTCAATCTAGTGTTCGGAAAATTTAGTCATCGTTATGTGGTGAATGTCGGCCTTTAAAAGTACCAGCTGGTAATGACAAGGACTTTCGATACAGGGTTCCAGATTCCGAGTATCGACCAGATGAAAATCTTCAGAACAAGTGACGATTGTCATGCAACCGGTTGCACTTCGAGTACCAACCACATGAACATATTTAGAACCAGAGATGAAAGTCATACAATAAGTGGCATTCCGAGTACCGACCAGATGAACGTCTTCAACACAAGAGACAAAATCCAAGCAACCAGTGGCATTCTGAGTACCAACCATCCTGTATCTCTTACTTGAGATTTATTGTTGTATTTGAGTAAGAAACAGCTTAAAAATACTTTCTATATTTATCTCTGGTGGCCATCTCGTTCAGCAGAGGAGAACTATTTAAACAATGTGGGGATCACTATTAAAGGATTGTGTATTACTCCCCTATTAACTTCTTTTAAGTTATAACGAGGCATTTCCAGTACTAATGGTCCATTTATTCGGATACCAGCAAGTCAGTCGTAATCAAACCATACAATTCTGAGCGCTGAAAAGGTAAAGCCATCACTACCATTTTAAAAGTCTTTAGTTTGACCTTGCTGGGATCGAACCTGCACCCTAGGCAGACGCTCTACAACTTCACCACCGAAGTGCTTTAAAATATTACCCAGCAGGGAAGCAACCACTAAAGGAACATGTATGTGAATCTATTTTTGAAATTGCGCCAGTGGTAAAGGAGGAGATACCCTAACCTGAGGCAGACGCTCTAAAACTACACTCCTGAACTGGTCAAAATTATTCTCCGGCAGGGAAGCGACCACTGAAGAAACATGTTTGTGAATATTTTTTGGAATTGTGTTAGTGGTTAAAGAGGAGATGTCATGTCAAATCATTTTATTTTAGCTTTGGCAGCATAGTGGGACCATTTGAACAAATGTGGTAGAGGGTAACCAAAGGAATATGTTTTTGAAATTGCTCTATTGTTTTAGGAGGAGAATGCTTTTGAA
>JASEVX010000222.1:63250-135750 GCA_031761405.1 Serripes groenlandicus | reverse complement strand
CACTGTCTTTATATATTGAAAGCGCAAATGTTCCTTCATGAACAGATTTGATCAAATGCGTGTTTATCAATCCGTATTTGGGTTGCTTTTATCACACCATAGAACAATAACCAAAAAATTCAAAAATATGTATAAATTGAAATTACAGAAAAGTATAGTTATATTTATTTCAATGAACTGGTTCAAACTGCAAGTTTTGCCCTCTGTTTTTATAATTATTTAAGGTCTTTATATGGCATTTGGGACATGTGTTACGTAAACAGACCAGCCATTATCAACAACAGCCTGCGCCCTCCGCGATATCTATGTTTACCACCTAATCGGACGAGTGTTATGATAACAGCATTGCGGCAAAAGAAGAACCTGCTCACTTTGAACAATTTCTCCGTTTTCCTCAATATTTCAGCTGTATATGCCTCAAGAATGCGTCTCTGTTCCATGTAGGAAGGAAAAATGCATCGTTTTCAATCAATAAAACGATGAGCATGAAGACAGTAAATGTTCGCTGCAGATGCGTTAAAATGCGTCGCTGTTCTGTGAGGGAAACGGTTTATGCGTCGTTATCTATCCATAACACGATGAACATGAATACAGTAAATGTTCACTGCAGATGCGTCCAAATGCGAGAAACGATCATCTGGGTGCAAGTAACTGAAAAGTGGCATTTTTGTGCTAAGCATACTAATATATGATTGTTAAATGTAAAACAAAATGTAGACCATTGGTCCATTTTCTTTTTCCATATAACCTCGGCTGTTCTTTTAAGATATTGAGCAATAACTTGCGATTTTTTTCCTACTAAATCGCAGTTAGATATATCAAATGCGGCAACACAACTTGATTAATTTATTGTTTGGTGTTCTACGCAGCTTCCAACAATTTGTCAGTTTGATCACGACGTTTCCTGGCTAAGTTACCAGTACTTCTGTTTCGTTTATCCTGACACCAGATAATCAGTCGTTATGCTAACCTCGCACCCATGAGCGCAATACTTCCATGTGTACAGTCTTTGATATTACCCGGCCATTGATCGAACCCGTGACCTCTCGGGCCCGAGGAAGACACGCTTTCATTACAGCATCCAATCAGAGGCGGTCATGCAACACACATTTAAGTATGAGAATGATTTAGAAATAATCTTGAAATTCAGTGAGTCTTTGAGCATTTTGAACCATGTCATAAACAGGCTTTTGAAAATGCATTTACAACCATTAAATGGAACAACCGTCTTGGATTCCGATGCTAGTGACCAACTTATCGTATGTAATAAGTAATCGGTGTATTACAAAAAAATGCAAGGAAGCCGATTACAATTCTGGTGGTCAGTTGTACATTGTATGTTTTCATTTGTGATCATTGGAATGTTTAATTTCTATTCCTGACTGTGTTTCTCAGGCAATTATATCAGATTGTGTTTGTTCTTTAAAATTGTATCAATCTTATACCGATCTATATTTTAATATGTTACAATATGTATACATGTCATGTGTGTATCTCTTGTACCATATACACGTATGCACCAATTTACGAACTTCATCACATGCTAACATTTCGACAGATTACGTTATCAACACAAGATGGACGACAGCAGAACATGTAAGAAGGTTTACATTTTTAATTAAATTGCTAATTCAGTGCTTCGTATTTGTTACATTATGTATGTTATCTTTTTCACAACAATTCTTGTCTGAAACGAATACTTGATCGAGTCTAGGATCATGCGCAAACAACCTATAAGTCTGTGGGAGGAGGGAGTAATGCTGTTCTTCATGTTCTAGTTTTTCAACAAGTTTGTTCAGATGTTTAAATTTTAATTGCTAATCAGTAAGTGATTTCGGATACTTTCACAATTATTTTGAAAAAAATAGCGTACAATGTAATTTATGCCCAAGTATATGACCAGGTGTCAATGCCATATCAACTTAAGAAGTTTTAAACACATGAGTAAAGTTATTAAGGGTGGTCGAAAATGGACCAAAGTTTTTTTTTTTTTTTTTTGCTTTTTTAAGCAGGGGGGGGGGGTCTTGTGTTATGACCCTTGGCGTTTTGGGGAAGGTAGAAAAAAACGAAAGGAGTTTAGAGCCATATGTATATTTGTCACCGATGGGTTTTTGTCCTATTTTAAAGGCTCTAACCTAGTCTGGTTTAGTTTTAATTGTCATAAAAAGTCGATAAAAGAAAAGAAAACTGTCTTAAATGTGCTTGAAGCTAGCCGGAGTATCCAGAACAGCCGGAACTCCGGCTACTCCGGCTGAACTAACTAGTCGGAATAGCCGGAACTCCGGTAACTCCGACTGTATTAACCAGCCGGCATAGCCGAAGTTCGGGCTACTCCGGCTGTATCAACCGGTCTGAACAGCTGTATTTCCTGTTACTACAACTGCGGAGCTCCGGCTGTTCAGGCTGGTTGATACTGGTTCGCTTTCCCGAATTTGGACCCGTTCTGCTTGAGTTAAGTAAGACTTGAACATGTGTAGCGACGACAGAATTGCTCCCGCAAGGTTCGATTCTGCATTCGTGCAAGGCCTACGAGATTCACCAGTTGCCGTTTTAGCATCAAAATCTAGCCAATATTAAAATGTACAGACAATGTATTTTCACATAATGCATGTCGTTTAAGCTTTAGGATGACTAGAATAGCCTGAATGATGTTTATTCGGCTGGTTAGTACAGTCGTAGTAATAGGAAATATAGCTGCACCGACCGGTTGATACAGCCGGAGTAGCCTATGTTTGCTATCCAAGCGGAATGCATGACTTGATCGAATGGAATGAGTTTGTAGTTGGTCATCTAAGCATGTGGTCGGCGCAATCAGTTTATATAGTCTTAGCTAACCTGAAAACTAAGTGGTCAGAGAGAGGCTTTATGGTCACGCGCAGTTGGGCATCCTTAGATGGCCCTCTATCAAAATATTGAAACTGTTTAAGATGGACATCAAAGCTAAAACTAGAAAAATATCTTCTCCTAAGCCACGTGCTCGATTTCAATATATTTCCACAATAATGTTATTTAGCTGACCATGTAACACAATTGATTAAACCTGTCTGCATCGATGCACAACATGGATACAGGAACTTAACTCTAATATGATATAAACGACATTTCCAATAATTGAAAAGCTTTAACATAAGCCAAATGACGAAATCGTTTCACATATATGTTTTATAGTGAACCATTCCATTCCGCTTGAACAAGTCGCTGGAGCTAAACATAACAAATAGGCTTCTTACTACATCATCTCCTAAGCAACTGACGTAATTTCATAATCTCTCTTTTCGAGACTAGTCCTTAGCTTACACTCAATCGGAATTCAAACGGTTCTTTATAACCAAAGCTATAAATAGAAAACCAAGAGGGCCAAGATGGCACTAAATCGATAACCTGAGTGATTGTATAGTAGCAATTGTGTGACAGCTAATATTTGGCGAAATTTTATTAAGCTATTAAGCTAGAAATCTAACTGAAAGAAACGGACATTGTAAATAAAAAACATTACCAGTTAATGGTATTTGTAAAAAGGAATTGAATCTTCGAACACTTTTAAAGAGGACCGCCAAAGGAACATTCCTGTATGGTTGATATCGGTCCAGTGGTTTCTGAGATGTCGAAGGAAGCTAAACGTTCATTTTACCCCTTTTCTTATGTTCCATGCCGACTATATTTTCAGCCAATACAAATGACTTCAAGGATACATGTAGATGGTCAACGAAGAAACATTTCTGCTAAATTATCTTTAACTCTTTCACCACCCAAGGCAATATTGAGGTTTTTGCAAACAATACTGATTCAGGTGAGGCAGCTCGTTACATATCACCTAACATCAGCATTGTTTGCCTTTTAGTTATTAAAAAAGTCCAAACTTTTCTTACATGAGAAATGGAGACGCCCGATTTTGAACATGGAAGAGTCTACTTTAAACAATTCGGCACTAAAAGAGTCAAACCTGACAATACTTTCAGAAGAAAGAATTACAAAATGTTGTCATCTTGTGTCTTCCTAGTCACCACTTTTTTCAAACAATACTGATTCAGGTGAGGCAGCTCGTAACGAGCTGTATCACCTAATATCAGCATTGTTTGCCTTTTAGTTATTAAAAAAGTCCAAGCTTTTATTACATGAGAAATGGAGACGCCCGATTTTGAACATGGAAGAGTCTACTTTAAACAATTCGGCGTTAAAAGAGTCAAACCTGACAAGACTTCCAGAAGAAAGAATTACAAAGTGTTGTCATCTTGTCTTCCGAGTCACCACTTTTTTCAACCAATCATTACTGCTTGAACATTTGTTGTAAAGGGTCACCTAATGACTATTGCTACATTATTGTAAACCGATCAGATGGTTAAGAAGAGAAGAAATCTAAAAACTTGGGCAATTGAACCCTTTTCTGATACAGTTAAGAACATCTTGAAATTGACACATTTACCGTTCACGCTCCGCTCCGTTCCGTTCCGTTCCACTCCGCTCACGTTCCAATCCGCTCCCAAAGCGTTCACTCATTCATAACATTGTGATTGCTTTTTTCCGTTCCGTTCAGATTGAGCGCTTTTTTACGCTCACTCGGAACGCTTTTTTTCGATCAAAATCCGTTCAACGATTTGATTGGCTTAAATTAATTTCGTTTCGTTTATATTTTTTTTTACTTAACCCTAAATATCAACAAACGATCTAAAGTTTTTACAGCACAATCGTTAGTAGCAAATCGTATTACGAAAATTATCATATTAATAATATTTGTTACATTCTAATTCAATCGGATACTTGAGTGTCTTATAAAACAAAAGTTTAGTAATAAAAATAAAATAGTTTCGTAAAATAATTATCGAATAGTTGTTGCAACCGTTCAATGAGCGGATTGGATTGGATTTTTGCAATCATTATGATTGTTTCGTTCAGAGTGCAAAATTCCGTTCCGCTCATAAAGCGTTCCAACTTCGTTACAATCACGCTCACGATCCAATCACGTTCCGCTCAGATTGTCAATTTCATGATGTTCTTAACTGTACCACATCAGCCAAAGTTCAACATAGAATTTAAACGTTTTAACATTTATGACAGAAAACCACGAAATCAACATTCATGTGAGTGTTTGGTTAAATAAATCAATAGTATAAGGTTGATATGCCATTTGAAGCTTTAAGTTCATTCTACCCCTTATCTGATGCCACCTGGTTGATGTGTTTTTCGGTCACTATATGAACATATATATCAAAATTGAAATCAGATAAGCACTAACATAATGATGGAATGTTAAATTTTGTCCCTTTGCCACTTGTATAATGCCGTCTGGCTATCATGTCAGTCAATATGGCTTGAATAAATTGTTATAGATGGTCATGAAATGTACATTTCTGTCGACTTATTTTGGAATTCGACTAGTGGTTTCAGAGGAGAAGAATTGTTGCCATTTGTTCTCCTTTCTGATGCCACATGAACCATATTCTACATTTAATTTGAATCTTTTAGCAAATTTTGATGAGGGCTAGGAAACAGTCCAGTAGAACTTGGTTGAAAATAGACTAGTAGTTTCAGAGAAGAAAATACAACGTACGACGAACGGACGACGAACAGTGATTGATCAAAACAGATAAGCAAAAGCCTTCTGACTAGGTGATTTTAATTGTGTTTTAAATGACACCTCTGTGAAAGACAGTGGTACAGTGGCAGAGCGTCGGCCTTTCCTACCAAAGGTCACGGGTTCGAATCACGTGATGATCGGGTTCATCCACAGAAACGTCGCGTTTACAGGTTATATATATAAGTATAAGCTGAAATCTTGTTTCGCAATCGATGTAATATAAATAAGTTTACCTAAATGACACCTCTCTTTTCCTGCTACATAGGTCCTGTGAAAACATATTTTCAGAGATATTATCCTCAATCAGCCCTTTACTTGATTACCCCCCTCGGTAGTGTAGCGGTAGAGCGCCTGCTTTTAGTACAGAAAGTTGCGGATTCGATCCCCATACCAAACACTATAAAATGGTAGTAATGGTTACCCTACTTGGCGCTCAGGGTTAAGGGGTTAGCACTACGACTGACTGACTGGTGTCAGGATATATGGACCAGTAGTTATATTTACCTACCAAGGAAACGCCGTGATATAACTACACAATTAGTATTTGTTGTATGTAGGAAAGGGTTAAGAAAATCGGGAGCCAAGTAAACAAAATTATAAATTACATAACTATTTTCTACGAAGTTGTGAAGGTTAGTTCCCCGAACGCCTACTGGATTTAATCTCTACGTGGTCAAATTTGGGGAGTAGTGGGCCTTTAAAAGGGGCAATTATAAGTGATAGATTGAATTGATGTGGAATTATTGCCTTTTTTGTAATTTGATTATAATTATGATAAGTTAAAATTTGATGTACATGATCAGATTTTTTTATTTGTATTACGCGTCAAGTGTACATTTAAACACTTCTAAGTTTAAGACAATTGAAAAAAAGTCTGAACAATCTGATAGAAACAGATTTTTGAAAAAGGGCCAATGCATGTTTTTTATCAATATCAAAAGTTTTAAAGTCATCTAAAAAATAAATATATATATTACCCTTTATTACAAAGGCCCCATAATTCCCTTATACATTTTAAGTCGAGTAGGCGTTCGGGGAACACACCGCTCTGAATTAATCAGAATAGATCCCCCTGAGCCATTATAAAGATAATCCCCCACTGTAGCACGTTAACACATCACGGACTGTTTCTAAGTGTTTGTTTTTTATCATTAACTTCAAAACATTGTGAAACATGGAGAAATTTCTAATTAGAGCCATTTCTTATTTTACTTCAATGTTTGCAACACTCGTCTGCTTCAGAAGGGAACGGGGGGGGGGGGGAGGGGGGGACGAAGAGCTTAAATTATTGTTTATAATATCATCGAAATTATTAGAATTAATAAAACAAATACTTAAGATATTAGAAATATATATATCATTTTAAATGAACTATAATTAATTCCCTTCTTTGACCATAACTGCCTTAATTCCCGATGCTGTTGACTTTTTGGACACACAGGAGACTAAAACCAACATAAATTGTACCTCTATTGCAGCTATTTTTAATTACATTTAATTACATTTATGTTTGACAATGTCTCCTATTGTTGGGAGGTCCATTTGTGGAATCATACGGGAATATCCTTATCTGCCAATGCATGTTTATTTCTCATCCTTCATTTAAATATAAAAGGGTTTGCCATTGGCGGCCATGTTTTTCTAACTTATCAACATGGCTTGAGATAATCTGATAGATTAAATTAGTTGAAAATCGGCCAGACACTTTCGGAGGAGAAGATTTTTAAATGTGTGACATACATTGCGTATGCGAGATTCGACATTTTTTTGAAGCGTTGCCAAAAGTTCCGACCAAATTCGTGGACGGAAATTTGAGATGGAAAAAACGTACGTTATGGTAGAACCTCACGTATGCATGTCTTTATTTGTAGGACTACCCCGACCCCTGGCGGTCATGTTTTTTGACTAATGAACATGGCTTGAATCTATCTGAACGAGGGTCACCCAAGAAACATGTAAGCTTTCACTAAAGCCATATAAGGCAAAACAGCCCCACCCCCCTGTCGGCCATGTTATGTTACCAATTAACATGGCTTGAAGGAATCTGGAAGAGGGTCATCCAAGGCACATTTCTACAAAATTATTTGAAAATCGGCGAACCAGTTTGTGAGAAGAAGAATGTTAAAGTATTTTCCATTTTGTTGCCATGGAAACCAGAATTATGCATGGATCAAAACTATTTCAAGGAATTCTGGAGAATACATTACGCAGATGCTTGCTGTGAAGTTTCATCCCAATTGACCACTGGTTACTAAGAGAATATGTTGACGGACGCACGACGGACCCCGTACATAGGGCGATTACAATAACTCCCACAATCGGCAATTGGGTGGCTTTCTTCTTTTTGGAATTATTACAGCTTACCAAACTTTTTTTGTATATATTCCAGACATGTTTCGTCTTTGGAATCACTAATTATTCCTTTTAAACCACTTTCTTGGCATATTCACTACTAAATTGAATATTTTGGCTGGTCTGTGTCTTTTCTTGATAGAAAACATGGTAGGATGAGCAATAAGGGACTGTCAATATGTGGGTTTTCTTTTTCAGTTGAAGCATCAGATTACATAAATAAACAATTTAAGTAATTCACATTTGGAGTATGGGTGGGAAATCAAGTGTTTAGAAAACTAAGACTGCAAGGATTATCTCCCTTGCAGTATATAGAATATCTTGTGAAAGGGTTAAATTGACTCATAAATGATCTATAAGCTATTTTTATTCCACAAAGTCAGCTTGTTTTAATTCTATTTGTCTATGTATGTTGTTTACTGTTCATCAGCAACTCTTTCAGGGTAATATAATGAAAATAACTTTGACGGTATTTTGTTTTATATCCCAAACACTGTGTTGTCCTCTTTAGGTGTGATGTAACATGACACCAATTGTGTAACAAGACACAAAATACTGCACCGAGTTTGTATCAGAGGGCACCAAACACTGGAAAAATCACATAAAGGCATAAACTTGTTCAGTATAAACTTTTCTCCATTGAAATGAATAACATAACACATAGGAAATGTGGAAAAAGCTAATTCCTTAAAAGTAATATCTTCAAATAATGTAGATATCTTCAAATAAATACTGGTTTTACAAGCGAATACGTATCGTTGTACTTTGAGAGTTATGTCGAGGGAAGTTAGCCTACTCGACAACATTTGGAAATACAAAACTCTAAGCCAAGTTTGTATCGTTCCTCTGTTGTATAATTGATGATAACGGTTTAAAATAGTACATCAATACATAGCTGAATTGTAAGACAGGATGGATCTTGTTGAAACGAAATACAAGATGCCAACGGATTATAGTTAAACCTTCAATGTAAAGGTTAAAAAACAATTTATGACTAGCACTTTTACAACACACGTTTAATAAAGTGATATGACGATGTATGCAAGAGCAGGGGAAGAAAGTAGACACGATTAAATATATGACGTCGAATTTCTATCTTGATTCCAGTTCCTAATACATGTTGGTTTTAAAATCATATATTAATAGCTCCATGGCCCAGTACAGAAAAATAAACACATTTTGATTCACAAATTGAATTAACTCACCGGGACACGGATAAAATCTATGTTTGTTATTACTTAACCATCACACCAATATAATGCATGCAAGTATATTAATACACAATAATACAAGGACGAGAATGTTAGTCATGTAGGAGTATGATGTAAAATATTCGATGAGTTGCTAAACAAATTGATTCCTACTTAAATACAATTTGTCTTACGACGCACATAACATATTTTCTATTCGTTATTCTATATTTAAATGCGTTATGCGACGCAAAGATAATATTTTCAATATTTTCAATTCTTTGTTTCTGATTTTCAATGCGTGATCACGCATTCACACGACTTATCTGTCGTTCTGCCTTACAAGGGGAAAGGAGATTGATATCACAGTCCATCCATCAGTCAGTTAAGAGCAAGTTGAAACTTTGTCAAAATGTTTGTCTTGATGATATCTAGTCCATTTTCGAATATGGGTCATATCAGGTAGAACAACATAGGTCATTATGCCAAATGAAGGAAAATCTGACACTGGAGGTTGCATTTTGAATCTTTGTCAGAATAATTGTCTTGATGTGTTTTGCATTAAAAATAACATTGCATAATTCAGGTTATCGATATAGGGCCGTCATGGCCCTCTTGTTTATTATATGTTTACAATGCTTCAGTGCCATAGCACCTGTGTTTCAACATTTAATATTATGCCATCTGGTTCAGTTGTTGCATGTAACAGCATGCGAATTATGTAAATTCTTCTTTACAAAAGATACACGAAGGAGTTGGCACATGAAGGTATTTGTATGAAGGAATTTTGGACATGTGCTTCAGATATTAATAATGTGTTTTTTGACATACAATGATCAAATTTGTTTGGTTACAAACACATTTTTAAAGGAGATTATTTTCCGATTAACGAAGTTTTAGCTCAAATGTGTTTGGTTACAAACACAGGATTCGATTAAAGGTGATTCTTTTTAGATTCTCGTTCAAACTTGTTTGGTACAAACAAACATTTAAGGGTGATTATTTTCTGATTAACCTTAAGTTAATGAGCAATCACTGCTGCAAACCCCCTTTATTATGACCGCAGTTTTAAGTGTGTTCTATTTCACTGTTTCTATAGATGAATAATATAAGATATACATATACATCGGTCATATTTAATAATAACCATTATTTACAACATCATAATCCTTAAAAAAATACTATGGCGAATTGTTATACAAATGTGGTGAATCGTTATTCAACTGTGGAGAATCATTATTAAGCTGTGGCGAATCGTTAGTAATTTAATTCATATAAGGTGACTCGGAAAGATTTTTCCACGTTGTTTGTGTCGCCTGCCTTGTCAGGGTGACACATTGGGATCACTTCTCCACTGTCCACGTGATGCATTCACTAACTGACCTGACCTATTGGCATGTGACATGTGTGTTCCTTCTAACACTCTTGTTTCAACTTTATTTCTAAAGTATACCTCCAATTTTCCGGATATAGTATTTAGTTCCACAGATGTATCAACTCTAAAATTATAATGGTTGAACAAATGAAAATGCCATGTCTATGTGTTCTTTTATATTACAGAAATTATTTAAAGAAAACCACCCAAACTGTTTTCGAAGTTGATATCACAGCTGCAAAAGAGGATTATTGCTACCCTCGACAAGGCAGTTCATTGTATTCAACAGATCCATACATTCATCCTCCATCATGTCCAACTATAATGTAGTTTTTGTATTAGGAGGTCCGGGTGCTGGCAAAGGAACTCAGTGTGAAAAAATTGTACAGGTACGCATAACAGTTGAACTCTAGATAATGGTGCACATTCTGTAACCATTGTTTAACCTCTAAATCTGGTGTCAGTGTGACATTTTTCCGGTTTTCACAAAATACGTGTAGGGTTAAATTGCTTTTTAGCTTACCTGAACCCCAAGTGCTCATGGTGAGTGTTTGTGATCCGCTTTTGTCTGTCAGTCGTACGTTAACATCTCCTCCGTTAACAGTGGGTCAAATGGGATGAACCTTCACACAATGCATCCTCTCAATGTATCACCAAAATTCCTGTAATTTTCTTTAGATCCTTGCAGAACTCGGTTGGCCGATATCCAAATAATTGTGTAGAAATGTTCCTTGGGTGACCCGCTATCAGATTCCTTCAAGCCATGTTGATTGGTTGATAAACATGACTGCCAAGGGGCGGCTGTATTGCCTTTCATGGCTTTACTGTAAATTTCTCCTCCGAAACTATCTCGCAGTTATCAAATAGTTTTGTAAAAATGCTTCTAGGGTGACCTTCTATCAGATTCCTTCAAGCCATGTTGATTGATCGAAAAACATTACTGCCAAGGGGCGGCTGTATTGCTTTTCATGGCTTTACTGTAAATTTCTCCTCCGAAACTATCTCGCAGTTTACCATTTAGTTCTAGGGTGACCTTCTATGAGATTCCTTCAAGCCATGTTGATTGATCGAAAAACATTACTGCCAGGGGGCGGCTGTATTGCTTTTCATGGCTTTACTGTAAATTTCTCCTCCGAAACTATCTCGCAGTTTACCAAATAGTTTTGTAAAAATGCTTCTACGGTGACCTTCTATCAGATTCCTTCAAGCCATGTTGATTTATCGAAAAACTTGGCTTCTAGGGGGAGGAGCTGTTCTGCCTTATATAGCTTTAGTGAAAAAATAATCTTCTCCAAAAGTAAGTGGCAAATTTCCAAATATTGTTTTAGAAATGTTCCTTAGGTGATCCCCTCTGAAATTACTTCAAGCCATGTTGATTTGTAAAAAAAAATAGTTATTTTGGCTGGAATGACAAGTCACATCGCATTTTCAGGTGAGCGATCCACGGCCATCGTGGCCCTTCTGTATAAAATATATGTTGTTTAAACATTTCCCACATACACCAAGTTCTGTTTACAATCATGAGTAAATGATTAGATGGTTTAATCCTCTGGCTGTGTAACATTTGTCAGGTTGTACTCACCTTTTTGTTAACATAGAAGTAAGTTTGTAAGAGTTATCCTCCTAATATTTGATAACAATTAGGCTGTTCATTTTTTCCAAACAAGCTAAGAGACACAAGGCTATATATAAGAAGCATATTTCTTTGTTCTAAAATCCTCATTTTGAGCAACTTCTCCATTTGCAACAATGTTTTAAAATCTTGTCTGCTGCAGACACGTCAAGAAAGGTCCGCAAGTTTGTTAAGGTTTGGTTTGATATTAAAACAAAGAACAAAAGTATATGGAGTACCATACTCTAAGAGTGGGAAGATCTCAATTACATTGAGCATGAGGATTGGGACAATTTAATAAATGTTATCACTATTATGAGGGGTCTATTACTTTATATATTTATACAAATTAGATAAGTATTTTAAATTTTGTTTTGTAGAAATTTCGGTTTGTTCACCTCAGTGCTGGTGACAAGTTGAGAGAGGAGAGTCTGAGACCAGGATCAACATTTGGTGACAAAATTAAAGAGCATATCAAACATGGAACCATTGTACCAATTGAGATCACATGCTCTCTTCTTAAAAAGGTAAATATAATTGTTTGAATATATTCTTCATAGTTACCTCTTATATTTTAACTCGTTCCCACATACAACAAATCTGCAGACGACTTTAAAATGATCTTGGCAAATATTCGGAATATCTTTACAGATGAAAACATAATCATTGAACATTGTTGAGAACTTAAGGACTAAAGGAGAAATTGCTCATAATTTCTTCTGTTGTCATAATGCTTTAAGTCGTCTGCTGCAGAGGTGTCGGAAAGTGTCTATATGTTGGAAAGGGTTAAAACATGTAAACAAAAGTTGTCATCTTTTAAAAAACATGTGAGAACAAACTAGGTTTATGAAACACCAATGCGCCCAGGTGGTAATGAAGTTTTCTAGAGGTAAATCAATCTCAATGGTCAATATCAATGCAAAATGTTGGACTTGAAACGATTACACATGCCTCATTAAAAAAATAAATAATAAACAATGTTAAAGTTTTTACCAGAGGCAAAAACACGTAAATATGTTTGGAAAAAGGGAAAAAATGCTCATTTTGAGAAATTCACCTATTTCTCAATGTTTTCAAAGTTTTGTCTTGTGGTACCGTTCACAATATATACATCTATGTGATGTCACTTCTTTGCTTAATCTTTCTTATAGAGATACTTATTTTCAGATGTTGTAAGCCATTAGGTTGTTCAAAGCATGATGCTGGTGTCCCAAAATAGTTTTGCTGCCTGGAGCAAAAAGGGATATTGTTGCGCATGCCAACACCAACACCATTGTTCGCGTACATGTAACATTCGACAAAAATCTACGAATGCAGCCCCAGTATTTAAACCCCTAAAAAGAGACATGCATGAAGACTTCCTTTTGTCTGGCATTGCTCATATCCGTTTTAGCTATGTCATGGCAAATTGTCTGTCATCTGTCTTTGTATTCACTTTTGGATTCAAAAGGACTTCTCTACAGTTATCACTTGACTATTTGAGATTAAATTTACAAAAAGCATTCTTTAAAAATACTCTTTAAAATTCCTTCAAATTTATTTGATCCACCCAAAACGGTGGTTGCCATCTCATGGAAAAGGGGGTTTATAAACAAATTTTTGTTCCGAAACTTTACCAATTTTGATATACTTTCACAGGAATGTTCCTTGAGTGACCCTCTTTCCACCAGTGGGTGAGAATTGTCTTTTGATATGGCCATAGTGCAACATTTAAAATATTCTCCTTAGAACTATTGGACGAATTAAGCTATTATTTTACAGGAATGTTCCATGGTGACCCTCTACGAGATTCCTTCACTTTTTCTTGCATTGGTCAAAAAGTATGGCCACCAGGGAATTAGGCTGTTTTGCAATATAATGTTGTTGTGAAAACTTCAAATGCAAAAACATAAACAATATTCTTGTCAAAATATTTTTTGTTTAAATGTTCCTTGGTTAACTCTCTACCAAAATTGTATTATGATATTTTGAAAAGCATAGCGGTTCTTATTGTTATCATCTACAAAAGTACTAGCCAGATTTGAAAATATTTTTGGCACAATTGTTAATTTGGTGACCTTCTACCGAAGTAGTTGAAAATATTTCAATCCATTGAAAAACATGGCTGCCAGGGGCTGGGGCTTGTTTTCCTTATATACTTGTTATCATAATTTCCTTAATTGACCTACTATGTGATTCCTTCAAACCATATTCATTGGTAGAAAACATGACTGTCATGGAGCCGTGCTGTTTTGCCATATATGACTATGCTGAAAACTTAAAATCTTCTCCTCAGAAAGAATGTAACCAATTTTCAAATAATTGTGCAGTAATGTTCCTTGGTTGACCTACGAGATTCCTTCAAGCCAAGATAATTGGTCGAAAAACTTTGCCACTAGGGGTTGGGACTGTTTTGCCTTGTATGGCTGAATTGATTTCTCATTTACCTCATGGCAGTGGAGCGATGCTGATCCTTTTGTTATATAATATTTTAAGAATAGGCTGCTTTGAAAACATTTGTATGTAATGCTTCAACTTTTGTGAACCAGCATTTAAATATTGTCAGAAAAGGAGATAATGATTACATGAACAATTTCTTTTTTTCCACAAACATTTTTTAGAAATCCGTTGCAGGGCATATCTGTATAAAGGGTCATTTCATAATTATTGCACGATCTGATTTTCAGGCAATGGAAGAAAGTAAAAAACAGAATTTTTTAATTGATGGTTTCCCTAGAAACAAGGAAAATCTTGATGGATGGAATAAGGACATGTCAGATGTGGCATCAGTTAAAAGAGTTTTGTTTTTTAACTGTGACGAGGAGGTGAGATCTTCTAACATTTTATTACCTTTTGTTACTCCAGTTTCAGTTAACCCTTTCCCACATACAACAAAAATCCATAGCAGACGACTCCCGATGACAACTATGTGCAAAATATCTGTAAATAAAAATACAATTATTGAACAAAGTTGAAAACATTGTGACAAAAGCAGAAACTACTCATTATTAGCAAATTTCAGCTTTTGTCACATTGTCTTTGATTTCTGCTGAAGATGCGTCAAAATACGCCTGCAGATGGGAAAAGGTTATGGGGACTACAGGTTAAAACTGTTCTGACATCTGTCATTATGTCTTTAATTTGTGATAGATTTAATTTAGTATTGTATTGTAAGGCCTTGCCTCCAATATCTTTTTTCTATTTCCTCCTTGTGGTTCTCCACCATTTGTCACGATTCAATGATCAATCTCAGAAAGGATATATTTTAAATGAATTTGTAACTCATAATTGAATGAGAGAAATTCTATTTCATAGTAGTAAATATTTCCTGAAGGATTATTTCAGTTTCCCGGATGATATCGCATATGACATCACAATATGCCATATCACTATGCCACTTACTGTATGATGTGATATTATGTTACCATGAAAGTGCCAAAAATGAAGTTACTTTTACAAATACTATGCCTGTGACGAGAAACAAAACTGATTTTCTGCATTGGTTGTATAATTCATTTGCCATTGACATTTTGATACAGGGCTTTCTATTCTATGTGAAGCTGGCCTACCGAGTAGTGTTGATACACTAGTCTTGAGTGTGTATCTATCACTCAGGATAGATTTCTGTATTTAAAATGAATGGTTAACCATTTCCCACATAAAGACGCTTTCTGACGCCTCTGCAGCAGACAACTTTTGAAAACATTGTGACAAAAGAAGAATTTCTTCTTTTGTCACAATGTTTTCAACTCTATTTGAATGCTTTCACAGCCATCTGCATCATATTGTTTTATGTGGGAAAGGGTCAATCAACTATATGTATTATCCCTTTGATATCATTAAAACAGACTTGTGTAAAGAGATGTCTAAAACGAGGTGAAACTAGCGGCCGATCTGATGACAATAAGGTCAGCTTGACTAAAAGGTAGGAGTAGGGCGTTACAACGTACGATATAAAACAAAGGTTTAGGCTTCGTTGTTGTTTAACCATTTACCTGTGATCATCCATCGCCTGTCTGACTATTCACATTTCCCATCCTATGGTCCCCGTCGTTTAAGTTATTTATGTAACCTCTGGCTGATTAGAAGTATGATTTTCAAACACAGTTCAAAATATTGCGTGAAATTAGTAATTGCTTGTTCTGAGCAATTTTACCTATTCTACAAAACATACAGGTTCCATCCAATAAAGTTCTTTTAGATCAGATGAGCAATATAGAGCTATCATGATCCTCTTGTTGTTGGTTTACCATTAATTTCATTCAGACGACTTAAGATGCCTCTGCAGCAGATAAATTGTGCGTACTTTGTTGATAAAGAAGAAAGTTCTGAAAAGAAGCAGTGTCTTCTTTTCCAATTGTTTTAAAATCTGTATCAGAATTAGTCCTCCCTATTACTTTCATTTCATTTTTTTATTTTTAGTGAAAACTTAACAAAAGATTTCCAAATAAGTTTGTAGGAATATTCATCTGGTGACCCACTATTAGATTCCTTCAAGCCATGTTGATCAGATGAAACACATAGCTTCTTCTCAGAAAGTATCTGGTCAATTTCCAAATCATTTTGTAGAAATGTAACTTGGATGACCTTCTAACTGATTCCATCAAGCCATCTTGATTGGTTAAAAATATTCGCAAGTATCCGGGCTGTTTTGCCTTATATGGCTGTAGTGAAACATTTAATATGCGTTTCCTTCAAGCCATTTCGATTGGTAAAGAAAAAGAATTATTTTTGTTGGAATGTCAAACCTTGTTGCATGAGCGACCCAAGGCCATCACGGCCCTCTTGTTTATACAGATAACGAGATGTTTTTTATAAAAAACATTGTCACCACTACTTCCAGTTAACTGTTATCAAACTACTTTCAGTTAACTGTTATCAAACTACTTCAAACTATTTCCAGTTAACTGTTATCAAACTACTTCCAGTTATTATTTTTATTATTCATTAACGGTTTGCCACTTATCATGTCGGGTATAATTTCTTCCGTAGATTTGTTTGCCGATGATACAACACTCTATGATATAAATAAATGTAAATATACGCTTGAATCTAACTTGAATAAATCATTAAAAACACTCGAAAAATGGTGTTTATTAAATGGCATGCAATTAAATACAGATAAAACAAAAGTGATGCTCATCACAACCCAGCAAAAGAGAGCTTCAACTGATAATTCGCTTGCACTGACCTACAAAAATGTTGATCTTGCAGTCAGTACCGACGAAAAACTGCTTGGAGTAAATTTAGAAAATAATTTAAAATGGGGAAGTCATGTTAGAACAGTAACGAAAAAAGTATCGTCATATCTCTGGCTATTATCCCGAATAAGCGAATATTTAACCGATAAATATAAACTTATTTATTATAAAGCCTATATTCAGCCGCATTTAGACTATTGTAATATTATTTGGGGAAATACAACTGTTTATGATAAAAATAAAATTCATCGTTTGCAGAAGAGAAGTAAACTAATATTAGGAATAAACTATACCGATTTTGAAAGCGTATTAAAAAATCTAAATATAATTAAATTTGAAGATAGAGTTACATTTAATAAAGCAATAGCAATGTTTAAAATAGCGCACGATGATAGTCCAAATTATCTGCGTGATATGTTTAAGATGAACGAACAAGTTAATACAACTAGTACTATAACATTAAGATCGGTAACTAATATGAACTTTTGGATTCCCCAAAGTAAACTTGAAATATATAAAAATAGTTTGTCATATTCCGGTCCTATAGTGTGGAATAGTCTTCCAAAAGAGATAAAAATGTGTCAGAAGTTAACGTCTTTCAAAAATATGTATTTAAAATGGGCATTTAACTGAAGAAAAAAAAATGGGTTGACTGCCTTCTTTTCACGTGTTGATATTTCATGTCATTTTAGCATGTACATATTTTATTATGTTTTACGTGTATATTTTCAACATGTTATTATGCTTTTATTGAGGGCCCCATGGAAGATTAGTGTCCAGTCACTAAATGGGTCACCCTCACAAAATAAAGTCTTTACTTACTAGTTAACTGTTACCAAACAACTTCACGTTTTCTAAATATTGTTTCTTTCCTGATTGTTTTAACAGTTTACTCTGATTATGATATTTTACAATTTTTCTGCTTTAAAAGTATATGGACAATTGGAAGAATTATTTTGATACAAAGTTGAAAACATTCTGGGAAAAGGGTTTCTGTCATGTCCGCTGGCAATGAGCTCACCATAGCTGTCACAATGGAGGTTCGTTGTATGTACGTGCGTCCGTCCGTCCGTCCGTCAATCCGAACCACATCTTAACCATGCATCATAGGATTTCCAAGAAACATGGTACAAGCTTTTACCATGATGAGGCGGCGTGTCGCGCACAAGATCCAGTTCCTCAAATGTCAAGGTTACACATCAAAATGATTACTGTTTGATAGGACTGTACCTTGTCCGGGCTGTATCTTTACCATGCTTAATATGATTTCCAAGAAACTTGGCACACATGTTCACCATGATGAGGCAGCCTGTCGCGAACAAGACACATGCCTGAACTTTAAATATCAAGGTCACACTTAGAGGTCAAAGATCAAAATGAGTACTGTTTGATAGGATTTTACCTTGTCCGGCCCACATCTGAACCATGCATCATAGGACTCCCAAGTTACTGGACACACATGTATACCATTTTGAGGTGAAGTGTTGCACACAAGACCCAGGCCTTTACCATACATGTCAATTTCACACTTCGAGATCAAAGATCGAAATCAATATTGTTTGATAGGACTGTACCTTGTCCGGCCCACGTCTCAATCATGCATCATAGGATTCCCAGGTTACTGGGCACACATGTTCACCATGGTGAGGTGAATGATGGTAGAAGTGAAAACAAGTGTTACAATAAAGGAGACTGTTCGCTTTTAACCCTTTCCCACATGTAGACACGTTATGACACATATTCGGCCGTATGGTTTCCTATGTTTTCGCCACTACTGACAACACTTCTCTACATAATTAATGTCCACATTCCAAAAGTGGGATTTAAGTACCAAAACGCAAAATATTCCATTGTTCAAAAGATATTCAGTTTAAGGATTATATTTTTTAATGAGGATAAGTGCAATCGTCTTTTAATACATGTGTCGGTGTGTAAAATTATTCCTATGTTAAATATGCCTCTGAACCTTTCATACACAAAATATACTAAAAATTATATATGTTAAACTTCAGAATAATAAGGTATCTAAACAAAAAAAATTGGATTATTGTACTTTTTTAATTATACAACCACTTCGGTATCGCAAAAGGCTATCATTAAATGCTATCAGTAACTCTTTGTCAGTCTATGTTGCAATTTCATGGAAGAGCACTATGTCTGTGACACAACCTTTGGGGCGGGCTCGAAATGTGGCCTGTGGGCATCTAGTTTTAGCTGGCACTTTGGAATTTGTGTTTTTCCCACATTTTTTTAATAATTGTCTGCTGCAGAATCATTCAACGTTGTTCGGAAAGAGTTAAGCTTTTCCCAATATCGTATTAAAATCAGACTAAAATACATCAATGTACATATATTGGATGTGAAGACAACGCATAACAGATTGGCTCGAATTTATCCTAACACTTAATTACTCATCATGAGCACATGCTCAGGATTTTGGTCCAAAGAAATCGCACGATACAACCAACACGTACTTTTGTACACTTGGAAAACTAGACAATCACTACTACTCTATATCATTTATTTTATGGGTTATTTTACCTGTTTTATATTGAAATCTTTTATAAGCAACAATTTGATTGGCTGCTGCAAAGGTCAGTCTGAGCTGACCTGTATGGGGAAGTCGTAAGATCAATAGATTAACTACATACAAGCCAGTGAAGTTTAGGTCTGATTTCTAATGAGATTGCCCTTTCTCACATAAAACAAATTTGCAGCAGTTAACTTTGTCTTTAAATGAATTCACAATTACTGTGTGAAATTGAAAACATTGTGGCAAAAGGATAAATTACTCATCATGTGCAATTTCTCCTTTTGTCCAAGTGTTTTCAAAGGAGCATCAGAAAGGGTCTGTTTGTGGAAAAGGGTTAATGAATACAACTTTTAAGACATTATATGATTTGAAAAGTTTATTTGTATGTGTTTATATTACAGGATACAGACATATATCGTTTCTACAATGCCAATCATTAAACATTTCCAAGCCTTGGAATTAGTCACTGAGATAACAGCAGATAATACTCCAGATGAGGTTCTTATTTTATTATATACTCTTTCCCTGGTATTAAACCTTTTAAAAACATTGTCGTAAAAGGAGAAGTTTTTAAAAACCATTTCCAGATTTCCTGAACATTTTTACATTTTCCTCAGCCATTTTCAAAGCAGAAAACTTAACTCTAAAAAGTCCCATAACTAGAGGTTTAGCCAGTTTTTAAATACAAGGGTAACCCTTTGCCACATACAACAATTTTTCAGTAGACGACTCTAACAAATTCTTTTTTTACAAATGTGGAAAATGCTTATACTGAAAGTATAATTATCGAAAAAAAAAATAAAACAATGTGACAAAAAGATTACTCAATTTCAGTGATTTCTTCTTTTGTCACATTGTTTTCAATAGTTGTCTACTACAGAGGCATCAGAAAGCATCTGTATATGGAAAACGATCAAATCCTTGTTTATCATTATGCAAATAATTTAATCAGGTGGGCATATTACGTCAACCTGTCTGTATGGGCCTTATATATATTTGCTGTATAGATATTGGCTGTATAGATATGGGCTTTATAGATATTGGCTTTATAGATATGGGCTTTATAGATATTGGTTTTATAGATATGGGCTTTATAAATATTGGCTTTATATATATTGGCTTTATAGGTATTGGCTTTATAGATATTGGCTTTATAGGTATTGGCTTTATATATATTGGCTTTATATTGGCTTTATAGATGTTGGCTTTATAGGTATTAACTTCTCAATCCTTTTGTAGCACACCACTTTTGAAAACATTTTGGTTTTAGCTCACTTGATCACAAATTGCTTTGCATGATATATTGGGATCACTCATCGTCTATCTGTCTGTCCATCCACATTTCCCTTATATAACAATATGTCCTAAACAAATGAATCAATTTAAAACAAAATCAAAGGGATATCATCTGCCAAAACGGTTCAAAGCGTCTGCTCAGCTGTACAAGATGGCCACCAAAGCTTAATATAGAACATTTTAAAAACCACGTCACATAAACTTTTGGCCCAATTTCAAAATATTTTTACAAACATGTTCCTTTAGTGACCCTCTACCAAAACTGTTCTGGCCATTATTATTTACATTCACAGGAATGTTCCTATTTAAAAACTCTGGTTTGCTATTTCATCAGAAAGGGGGACGATTACAAATCTTTAAAATTCTTCTTCTCTGAAACTGATGATCTGAGTTCAGGATAAATTGGCAGAAATTGTCCTTAGGTAAACCTCTAAAAAACGTGGATGAGGTATTTTGATTGGTTAAAAAACATGGCCACATAATGGAATCCGTTAACAGTAAAACAAATCAAAGCCTCTTTGGGATTGGGCTTGTTCCATCACCTTAATGCCTGTAATGCAAACTGTACTGATCAGTTTTAAAATTAATTAATCAAACATGTTCATTGTTTTACCCTCTTCAGAGATTACTAAAGCCATCCTAATTGGTGAAGAACACATGGTCGCTAGATGGACATGACTGATTTCATTTATGAGTGTTTAACGCAACTTTTAAAATATCACATAGATAGCTCAGTCCTGTGTCGACCGTGCATCCGACCTTTTTATTTACAAAGGTCATTATGAGTATTGTCATACATCTTCCACGAATGGGCTATGTGGGAAGAGGTTAAATTGCATTGATAATTAAATGTCCTGCATTTATTGATCATAACCTAAGGAACACATACTCATGTAAGCAATCCAGGTATAGCATCATGGTCATTTAGTTTTAATAATCAGATTTCAACATAATTCTTTTTTCTGTTTCCAGGTTTTCAAGGATGTAGTGAAAGCTATGGAAGGTCTACGATTCCAGAATCAGGAGAGTCAATGATACATACCTGTCATTGAAAACCAATGTGATGGACATTGTGCATTGAAACATCCATCCTATATTATACAATAATTAAAATATACTGATTAAAGTGGTCATAAATATTGCACATGTATTTTCTCCAAAAGAAGACATTTTTGGAAATGAAGAAATTAATCGTTATGAGCATATTTTCCTTTTAAAACAATGTTCGAGAAAAATTTGAAATGCCTCTCTTTTATTATCTCTGTCCATAGATGTGTTTTTGAGGGAAATAACATTTATTTCTTATATATCACTACAATTATTCAAGAAGTAATCTTCTACTCTGTCATAGCCAAGAATTACAAGTTATTAGTATTTTAATTTAATCTGTTACCTAATAGTAAATTATATGTATACATTATAATTATTTTTAGATTCTTTCTTATATATCATAACATAACATTATATAACTTATGTAACCCTTTCCCACATACAGATGCTGTCTGACAGCTTTTGAAAACATTAGTGCAAATAGAGAAAATGCTGAAGATGAGCAATTTCTTCTTTTACCACAATGTTTTCAACTGTATTTAATAATTATACTTACAATAATTAAGATTTTCAGTTTTTTTGCCCAGATGTTTTCAAAGGGTTGCTGCAGATTTGTTGAATGTGAGAAATATATGTATATTTTAGACAGTAGACAATTGCATTTTCAGATAGAGTAAAATGCACTAAAAGAAAAGAATAAATTATTCAATAAAACAAGTATGTTTTACACATCAATGCTTCAGTTGTTTCAAAAGTCATACACATCAATGCTTCAGTTGTTTCAAAAGTCATACACATCAATGCTTCAGTTGTTTCAAAAGTCATCAACATCAAATAAAGAGTTGAAAACAGAAAAGTGGTCTTAACTGACAATACGAGAATAAAAGATTGTTTAGTTTTAAATGATGATACAGGTAAATACATGTTAGAGTAATTTCAGTTTTCTTAATCCTTTCCAACGTGCAACAAATATGCAGCAGACCACTTTGAAAATAGTTTGACAACATTTTGGAAAAAAATCAATATTCAAACGTGTTACTATTGAATATAGTTGAAAACATGTTGACAAAAGGGGAAAGTACTCATTATGAGCAAGATTTCCTTATGTCACACTATTTTCAAAAAATGTCTGCTGTAGTGGCATCATAAAGCACTAACATGTAGGAAAGGGTTAACCCTTTACCACTTACAGACTACTACTGATGTATCAGAAGCAGGCGACATGTAATCACATAGTGAGTGAAAATCAGAAATTTCTCATGATGATTAATTTCTCCTTTTCCCACTAAGATTTGCATTTAATCTCAGAATTTATTTTCTTACATTAAGATGTATTCTGCTTTCTTCCAGGCTATGACAACTTCAAAGTAATCTGATTCAAATTCCTTGTATGTGAGAAAGTGAGAATACATACAATATCTACAACAATTAAAGTTAAGATTTGACATTTAATGTTACACTCTTTACTTATTTTTAGAGCAACTTCAAGCCGAAGGCTCAATGTTATCTAGTGTGATCACATACTGTCCGGCGTACGTCAAATGGTCAAATCTTCTTCTCTAAAAACTGGTGGTGTGTTAATAACCAAACTTCACATGAATATTATTTTGGTGACTTAAATTCTATAAAAAGATTTGGTTGCCGGGAATCAGAAAGGGGTGAACTTTGCAAAACTTTAAAATACTGAATGCGCTTGCTAAATTCAAAGATAATTAAATAGAATTGTTCTTTAGGTGACCCTCTATAAAATTGTTCAAGCCATATTGATTGTTTCAATAATGTGTTTGTTAACACTCTAGAGACCACTATTATCATCCAATCTTCATGAATCTTATCGAGTTTGTTTATCCTGCTGATTTCTAGGCCACGTTCGAATATTGATCATGCTAGGTCAAAAACTAGGTCACAAGGTTAAATTTGAAGGCGAATATTGTTAATACTGTGGAAGCGGCATGTTTAACTAAAGCATGTTGAAACTTTGTCAGAATAAGTGTCTTGATGATATTTAGGCTAAGTTTGAATATAGGTCAAAACCGGTCAAAAACTAGGTCTCTAGGCTAAATTTGAGAACTATCTTGTTAACAATCTAGGGACTGCATTTTTGCTTCAGTAGCTCGAACGTTTATCAGAATGTACATGTATGTCTTGATGATATCTAGGGCAAGTTCGAATATGGGTCATGTTGGGAGACAATCTAGGTCATGATGTCAAATTGAAGGAATTTCTTGTTAACACTCTGGAGGCCGCATTTTCAACTTCAATTGTGTTTTGTTTTATATCAATGTAAGATTTGAATAAGGGTCAAGTCTATCAAAAACTAGGTCACTAGGCCAAATGAAGGAAGGTATTGTTACTTATCTGGAAGCAGTATTTTTAACTTGAGTCTGTTGACATTTTGTCAGAAAGATTGTCTTGTGATGCTATCTAGGCTAAGTTCGCAAATATGGGTCATGTCGGGTCAAAAACAGGGTCACTAGGCTAAATTGAAGGTAAATCTTGTGTTTGCTTACTTGACCGCAAAATGAGTTATTGGCATTGACTATGTGGTTGACTTAACATGGCCCTCTTGTTTAGCTATATCACGTGTTTCCTGGACAATTTACAAGTACTACTGGTCTATTATCCTGACACTAGTCAGTCAATATTTGCTTACCCTGCAACCTAAAACGCCAAGAAGGGCAGCCATTACTACCATTTTTAAGGTCTTTAGAATGACCTGGCTAGTGGAAAGCGGAAAGACTGTGGAACTGGAGATTTACGGGGAGTATATTTTCGTTTGAACTTTCTTCTTGGTGTGCCTTGTGGTGATGGCAACTGTGGTATATCGACCAGAGTGTTTGTTTGCACAGCGACAGTTTTGTTTTTTTCCGCGTCATTCTGAAATTAATAAAAAAAATTGATAATGATCTATTTATATACTATTAAACAATGTATAAATGCATAGAATGCACGATTTATATTATATATATATTGATAGGTGGCATATCTTGCATACGTAACTATTAAATTAAATTTATTGATATTTTGTTTATGATTTAGATATAATTGTTTGTCTTCCAGCATTTCAACAGTATTTTAGTGTTAAAACGATGACTCGTTGCATGAGCGCCCTCACGCAGGTACGACTTATAAGCGATCAAACACAGAAATACATGACTGTTTCGTTTTGACCAGTTTATTCGTCATTCTGGCGTTAACGTTAATGCATTGTTGATGTATTTACTCAGCATAACAAGTGAGCACGCTTATATGCTAAACTATGTAGGTGTCATTCTAACGGGAATTGCAGATATATTGGTTTTCCTTCCGATCTTCGATAAGGCATGAATTTTGCTCCTGATGTTTGCCAAATATTTTGCCTCCTGATGTTTGCCAAATTATAAAATCACTTGTAAGTTCATTTTTATACAGAAAATTGACGCATTGATATTGTTATGTTCCTAGAATACAAAAAGCATTATACTGACAAGCCCAAAGAGTCGCAGAAACGGGTATTTCGACTAAACATGCACGGCAAATGTAAAACTCCTGTTGTTTGTATTGCATTTTGGAATTTTGTGTCGAAGTGTTCTCGAAAACTGTTGGTAGTAGACAGCACTGAAAGGTACTGATCGGCAGCTATTTATATGCCATCTTTTTTAGGCTACTTCATTTTTTTCGATATATCAACATAATAAAGAAACTGCAAAATGTTTACCTCGGAGTTCTGTCAAACAACGCAAATTTTCTCCTGATGTTTGCATTTGCGGTCACGTGATATTTCTTGTTCATCCCCTGTGTGTTCGTAATAATACGAATTCCAAACATTGTATGATCACGCAAAACACATGACATGAAGATTATCATCGTCTAGTCGATTACTTTTAGAATCATTTGTTATGACCAAAGTATGCTTTTTAATTTTTGTTTACGTTTTTTTCGTAAATAGGTAGCACCTATACATCTATTAAGTATCTAACGTACTATGTACCTGTAGTGAATTAAAATCTAGTAGACTTAAAGCCTGAGATTTAATTGAGTATGTGATTAGGCATTGTTGTATTTATTTATATAAATCAAAATTCGTAAGATCGCATTATTTAATGTGATATATGTAAATTACTAGTTTATTTGATCCTTATATACATATTGATGTAACATAATATATATGCTGGAATTTATATGAACCTTTTTATTATTAACCTTTGCATTAATTTAATTGAAAAGAGGAAGGAAAAGGAATAACAACAGAGCAGAAACCAGGTAGACAGTTTGGCATGCAGGCATACATAGGGAAAGAATATAAGTTGAATGGTGAATACGAACTAAAATGTATCATAACACGTACGGATATGATACATGCAGATCAACTTATATCCTTTCCCTCTGTGTGTATTATATACGTGCGTTTTATGAAACATTTTCATAATCAAATATATATATGCAAGTCAAGTTAACACGGAATGTGTGTCAATCTATTATATTGCATTACAGAACTTCTTTATTCACACGTCAAGATTTAAGCTAGTCACTAGCTCCGACATGATACTCCCCGCCCGAGGCGTTTAATGTTTAAAGACTGTGTCACAGTATGTGCTCCATTATGGGTCAATCTCGGAACCTTAAAGAGAATTACTAATGAAGTGCGTATAAGAGTATACAGTCGAATCGATATGTGCTATCTTAACAGATGATCCAAATCCTTTGGTATTTTAAGATCTAAAATATTTACAACATATTTGAAAAACAGTATTGATTTGCATAGAAACGTCAACAGATATACGCTGAACTTTCAAAACAAGATGCTATATCGATATATCTACTCGTCGAAAACAAAACACTGCAAATCTTCTTTTCTCAAACTTTTCACATCAGGATATAGAGGAAATGAAAGCTTAAACAAGTAAAAAAAAATGAAATACATATTACAATTTCAACTATAGATTTGTTTTGCCTTATTTCAAAAAAGCAAATCACGAAACGCGGCGACTGTCATTAATAACAATGAAGATCATAACAAATACACACTAACCTAATAAATTACTTATATAATCCAAACCACTTAGTAAATTATTATTTTTCAGGCGATGGGCTATGAATAATGAATTATGTAGGCTTTGGTTTTGAACAAAATACTTAATATTTAATGTGAAAAGTAATATTCTTTCGTCATAACCTTATGGTTGTCAGCTAGGAATAGTTGCGTGTACATCACTGACAGATATGTTAATTGGAATCAATTATGCTATTTCTTAAAATAGACATTTGGACTAATAATGCGTACTCATAGTAACGTTTCAAAAAGGAATTGACGTTATTCCGAACAGTGTATCGTCTAAATGAACGTAGTTCATGCGGGCTGTTTTGGATATCACCGTCCTTTAAGAACGGACTATTTTGAACCGCATCACGCAAACAAAAACAAAACGATTAACTACTCATACTAAGGGTAGATTCACGAACGATGTCCGAGGATTAAATCGAGTTTAGGAGCTTTGCCAAACAGTGTCGATGGGCAGTACATTCATCATGGCATATTCACGGTTGTCATTCGAGATTCTTCGAATTGTTTAGCTTGCTTTGAAACATTCCATTATATACTGGTGCGAAAAGAGGCAATATTAAATAAAAACATGATAGTTACAGAAATTGAACTGATTTAAATAAAGATTTATTTTATTAGAATTGTTTGCGCTTGTCATTAAAAAGTAAAATTTATTTTAAACATGAATTTTCGAATTTATAAAAGTATTACTTATTTGAATGTTTTCAAATATGTTCAAATATTGTGATATGTTGACAATTCGAAGGTCTATATACATATTATATGAACCGTCACCGCGTATTTCATGGTTAAACTGCTCTAGTTATATCAAGGGAAATATTACGCGATAACACTTAATTCCTAGCAATTAGGAATTAGGAACATAATTGCTAAAGTTTTTAAAAATGGACTACAATTCCAATTTAGTCAATCTAGAGAATCACAGTGTAACATAAACATTTATGTCACCAGTAAATGATTGCAAGCGTTTATCTATTGTCCGTGGCCAATAAATATGATTACTGGCATTGAGTATTTTGTTAACATGTCTGATCATTCAAATAAAACAATTCCATTTGGTAAAAAAAAAAAAAAAACGATATTTAATTGTTTTTGCTGCTTCTGTATGTCATGCGGGCGACGTAACGAGAAAACCGCCCTTCGGGGGTATTAACAAAAATAATATTTACAATCTCATGACTTCAGTTGTTGGTCTTAGTAGTTATTGTGAGCCTCTCGGGATGATTGTTATATTATATGGCGAAACGGGAAAATCGGGATCTGAATGTGCCGACGCTGATTTCGATATATCCAGGTCGCGAAACCCCGAAAAACGGTTTTCGTGTTACGTGACAAGTTTTATGTTTTACATTCACAGAGACATTATGGATCATTATAACGACTGGCAATCTTTAAAATGAGTTATAATTGACTTTACCATGGTTTCTCAAAATGACTTACTGAAAAAGATGGCACTGTTATACTTAATGACTGTAATGATGTATACCTTTGGTGGAATAGGAGCTTCACGTTTATATGGACCATCCTTTGGAATCATCGAAACTGATGACAGTTTTGAAACAAGGACCGTGTCTCACATCAAAGACTGCATAGACCAGTGTGAACGATGGACGAGCTGTAAACTTGTGAATTATCGAATACGCGGCCATATTTGTCATCTGGTACACCATATTGGAGGAATGGCTGTTGATATTATAAATAATAAAACACCGGGATTTGAGTCTTGGACGAAACCCGGGTTAAATTGGTTAAGAAATGACTATGGCGTTTTTACATACTTCAAATTCCTTTACACTTTTAAACTAGATGTTTCATGAGTACTAAACATAATTTAGTACCCACACCATAGGGCTTAATTCATTTATAAAAGAAGATCTTATCTAGAAGATTTAGGAACAAAATAATGAGAGTATTCTTAATGGTTATTAGGCTGTTCTCCATATGTTAATAAAACGCATGATACATGTTGTAAATTTCGAATTAACAATAAAACAGTCATTCTCAATCATTACTTTCAATCATTCCTTCTACCGATGGACTACTGAATATTCATACTGCCTGTTAAAGTTATAAACACTTACTTTGAGCAAAGTCCGGTCCTTCATTTGTTGCTGTTATAGTAATTGTGTTAAGTATATATGTTATATTATTTAGACCATACGACTGTGTAAGGCTGTTATTGTTACATGTCATTTGTTTTTTTGTAAATGTACATTGTATGTATATTGTAAAACATTTAAAAATCTGCTTATCCAAGAGCATGACACTGATTTGAAATTAATTCGTTACGAATGTTCATCGGGTGGCCCTCTACCAAGATTGCAAAATGTTCCGATTTGTTAAAAAAAAGTGGCAACCAGGAACAGAGCTGGTTTGCCTTATACTGTATATTGAAGTTCTATTATAGAACCTTCTTGATATTCTTGTTGTTATTATCACCTCATTTGTTTAAATCATAATTATGTAAAGATAGCTGCTAGTAAAAACTTCCAGGAAATGGTACCATTTAGCATTTGGTATTAGTTCTTGTTCTTGTTTTTACAACCCACCAGAAGCTTCTAAAGACCCTTTTGGAAATGATATGCAAAAGTCAAAATCTAGATCAGACTGCGCAAATCCGAATGCTAATCTGGATCTCTATGGATTCGCCATGTTAAACTTTTTCCTGGCAGTCACATATTTGTACCGAATATCAATAGGGGCGTGCCCTTGGAAATGTTCACATAGGCATCACATTGGTATTGATATAAAATGGTTCAATATTACAAACAGCTTTAAGCGCATATTTCTGAAGAGAAATACGATTCATGTGATGTCGTGGAGCTTTAGATCGACGGAATTTGAGACTGGCCGACCTGGCGGCCGCTATTGTTGAGTGATGGACAAGACAAGTGTCCTACCCTTGTACTGATTTAACACAGATGGATCATGAATAGCTGTTAATTTTACGTGAAACAGCAGTAAAAACTAGATAGGCCGATACGAATGTTCGCTTACCCTCTACACACATTTCAAGCGCATGTAAATGCCATTGGAACGGTATCATGGCGTATATCAGACATGTTTTGTTTACTAAGGTGCGATCTAGGTTAGGGATGATACAGACCAATGGTTCATCAATTATATTGTTCTGGTTTAGACAAAAATATACATAGTGAAAATAAATGTCAACATTTTATTTCATAAAGGTTTTAATTTGGTTTATATTGGTAATTTATCCTACTCATTGTTTTCAGCGTGTGAAAACCCACCTAAATATGCTGAGAGTTCACTACATGGTAACATTTACACAGTGGGGAGCCAACTTGCTTACATGTGTTATGATCATTATAATAACGAAACATACCCTCATATCATTGAATGTGCCGCAGATGGGACATGGAAAAACTTGCGGAATATGTGTGACTACACCAGCTATGATCTACCAGACGGGACAACCATCATGCTTAAGTAAGTGTGTACAAGTCAGTTATAAAACATATCAGACATTTACGACTAAGCCTTAAGGTAGAAAACATCCCTACTGTGCCCGTCGATTTTATCGGATGTGTTATTCCTAGAGGCGTCTGGTTTTAATAACAGTTGCGATATTTCTAACAAAATTTGTAACATCAAAAGTCGTCTATATTAGAGAAATGATAAACACATGGTAAGTGTTAGCTTAGAGAAATATCAGATCAAAGGAAAGAAACTGCTTTAAACAGCACTGATATTGTAGAATTTACCGTTTTGGTGATGAAATATTTGCGACTGTCAGTTTCAAACACTTTGGAGGAATCCACCGTTGCCGCGTGGTTAGTCTCGGGGATTTGGAACTGGGCTTACTGTCCTCGATCCCGAATCGCGGCGGTAATGGTGGTGTTCCCATGGGCAAGACACATTTCCTAGCCTAGTACTGGTTTGTCTACCAAAGGATCATGAATCAGTGAAATGTCGCCATAATGTAACTGAAATTATGTTGAAAACAGCATAAAGTCACAATAAAACTAACAAAACACGTGTTTAAGCCTCGTTAAGAAATGTACAATGATTCATTTCAAGATAACATCAGGATATTAAATCAACTATAACCATTTCATACCAGCGGTCGTGTTAGTCTGACGAACTACACGTTTAAGTTCAAAATGCACATTGCTGTAAACTGTATGTTGTTGAGAGTAACTTTAATACGGGACATTGCTTTACCTCCCTAGTTTGGGATGGTGACCCTTTTACCCTTTGATTGGTATGCTTTCATGTCCGTTTACTTCATCATATCATATCCGAATCAGACCAGCCTCACTAAAACCTAATTTCAGAGGTTTAGAAATTGGAAACACTAAGATAAAATCGCTTATTAGCTACGTTGGATGAATATACGACTAGATGTTACAATCAAAGATACAGGTCAGCCAGCACCTTCACATAGTCTCAGCGAAATGTCCTGTTGTCGCAAAGATCTGAATGTCGGTTGCTGTGTGACTGTTCAAATATTATAAACTATTATATAGGGTGGTTGATATAATGGTAAATCAGACAACAGCAATGGGGAAATGTCAGGCTGATGGTTCATCGCTTATTACAGTGTTGTCAGTTGAGAAGCTTGACCTATTTAGAGGTATTTTGTCTGGATCACAAGGTAAATATAATAAAGGGATGAATTTAGTTTCACCTGACAGAGTGTTAGTCGGCATTGACGGATTGTTCATTGGTTCTAACATAGTGTTAGGTGGTACACTAACAAAGTGTTAGGTGTTAATCTAACATAATGTTAGATGGTAATCTTACATAGTGTTAGGTGGAAATATAACATAGGGTTAGGTTGTACTCTAACAAAGGTGGTACTAACATAATGTTAGGTGGTACTAACACAGTGTTAGAGGGTAAACTACCATAGTGTTAAGAGGTACACACATAGTGTTAATTCGTATTAGAATAGTTTTAGATGGTACTCTTATATAGTGGTAGTTGGTACTAACATAGTGTTAAGTTGTACTTAGGTGGTACACGACTATAGCATTAGGTAGTGCTAATAAAGTATTAGGTGGTAAGCTTAGATTAAAATAGTGTTAGGTGGTATAAACATAGTGTAAGGTGGTACTAACATATTGTTAAGTTATACTTACATAGTTTTAGGTGTTAATAAAATGTTGGTGACCACAGACTACAATAAACTGTAGGTAGAGTCTTAAGGTTTTCGACCATACTCTGTAAAAAGTCTCTTCTGAGTTAAGGATTATAGCTAGGACAGTGTTGTTGGTCTTGAATCGCAGCTTAAGTTAATAAAATGTTGGTGACCACAGACTACAATAAACTGTAGGTAGAGTCTTAAGGTTTTCGACCATACTCTGTAAAAAGTCTCTTCTGAGTTAAGGATTATAGCTAGGACAGTGTTGTTGGTCTTGAATCGCAGCTTATACATGCAGCAACAAGTATACACCAAGACACATGTTGCATCTTGTGCAAGCATTGCTGAAATTGCATCCTGAAGTTAATACAATTTTGGGTGCACATACTTGACTAAACTGTATTTATTTATAGACTGATAATATTTGAACATACTCTGGGAAAAGTATCTCCTGGGTTAAGGGTTATAGCTAGGACAGTGCTGTTGGTAGCTAACTTCAGCTTAATTATGCAGCTACATTTACACACCAAGCAATATGTTGCAACATGTGCAAACATTGCAGAAACAACAGTCTGAAGTTACTAAAACTTTGGGACACAACAGGGCAGCCGACCTGCTAGTAAATCTTTACAATACTCTGTGAAAAGGCTCTCCTAAGCTGAGGGTTAGGGCTAGATCAATGTTGTTGGTCTTGAATTGCAGCTTATATATGCAGCAACATGAATACATCATGCCACATGTTGTAATTTGAGCAGAAATTGCTGCAATTGCATCCTAAATCTGCTAAATATTTGGGAAGCATAGACAAGACTTAATTGTATTTATAGACTTATAATATTTGATCATACTCTGGAAAAAAGGATGTCCAGGGTTATTGCTTACAGCTAGGACAGTGTTGTTGGTATTGATTTTCAACCAGAACAGGCAGCTACATTTACATACCAAGCAACATGTTGAAACTTGCACAAACAATACTGCAATTGCATCCTGAAGTTAATAAAATGTTGGTGACCACAGACTACAATAAACTGTAGGTAGAGTCAGAAGGTTTTCGACCATACTCTGTAAAAAGTCTCTTCTGAGTTAAGGATTATAGCTAGGACAGTGTTGTTGGTCTTGAATCGCAGCTTATACATGCAGCAACAAGTACACACCAAGACACATGTTGCATCTTGTGCAAGCATTGCTGAAATTGCATCCTGAAGTTAATACAATTTTGGGTGCACAGACTTGACTAAACTGTATTTATTTATAGACTGATAATATTTGAACATACTCTGGGAAAAGTATCTCCTGGGTTAAGGGTTATAGCTAGGACAGTGCTGTTGGTAGCTAACTTCAGCTTAATTATGCAGCTACATTTACACACCAAGCAATATGTTGCAACATGTGCAAACATTGCAGAAACAACAGTCTGAAGTTACTAAAACTTTGGGACACAACAGGGCAGCCGACCTGCTAGTAAATCTTTACAATACTCTGTGAAAAGGCTCTCCTAAGCTGAGGGTTAGGGCTAGATCAATGTTGTTGGTCTTGAATTGCAGCTTATATATGCAGCAACATGAATACATCATGCCACATGTTGTAATTTGAGCAGAAATTGCTGCAATTGCATCCTAAATCTGCTAAATATTTGGGAAGCATAGACAAGACTTAATTGTATTTATAGACTTATAATATTTGATCATACTCTGGAAAAAAGGATGTCCAGGGTTATTGCTTACAGCTAGGACAGTGTTGTTGGTATTGATTTTCAGCCTGAACAGGCAGCTACATTTACATACCAAGCAACATGTTGAAACTTGCACAAACAATACTGCAATTGCATCCTGAAGTTAATAAAATGTTGGTGACCACAGACTACAATAAACTGTAGGTAGAGTCAGAAGGTTTTCGACCATACTCTGTAAAAAGTCTCTTCTGAGTTAAGAATTATAGCTAGGACAGTGTTGTTGGTCTTGAATCGCAGCGTATACATGCAGCAACAAGTATACACCAAGACACATGTTGCATCTTGTGCATGCATTGCTGAAATTGCATCCTGAAGTTAATACAATTTTGGGTGCACAGACTTGACTAAACTGTATTTATTTATAGACTGATAATATTTGAACATACTCTGGGAAAAGTATCTCCTGGGTTAAGGGTTATAGCTAGGACAGTGCTGTTGGTAGCTAACTTCAGCTTAATTATGCAGCTACATTTACACACCAAACAATATGTTGCAACATGTGCAAACATTGCAGAAACAACAGTCTGAAGTTACTAAAACTTTGGGACACAACAGGGCAGCCGACCTGCTAGTAAATCTTTACAATACTCTGTGAAAAGGCTCTCCTAAGCTGAGGGTTAGGGCTAGATCAATGTTGTTGGTCTTGAATTGCAGCTTATATATGCAGCAACATGAATACATCATGCCACATGTTGTAATTTGAGCAGAAATTGCTGCAATTGCATCCTAAATCTGCTAAATATTTGGGAAGCATAGACAAGACTTAATTGTATTTATAGACTTATAATATTTGATCATACTCTGGAAAAAAGGATGTCCAGGGATTTTGCATACAGCTAGGACAGTGTTGTTGGTATTGATTTTCAGCCTGAACAGGCAGCTACATTTACATACCAAGCAACATGTTGAAACTTGCACAAACAATACTGCAATTGCATCCTGAAGTTAATAAAATGTTGGTGACCACAGACTAGAATAAACTGTAAGTAGAGACAGAAAGTGTTCGACCATACTCTGTGAAAAGTCTCTTCTGAGTTCAAAGTTATAGCTTGGACAGTGTTGTTGGTCTTGAATTGCAGCTTATACTAGCAGCAACATGTACATACCAAGTAACATGTTGCATCTAATTCAAACATTGCTGAAATTGCATCTGAAGTTAATACAATTTTTGCGAGCACTGACTGGACTAAGCTGTATTTATTTATAGACTGATAATATTTCAACATACTCTTGGAAAAGGATCTCATGGGTTAAGGATTATAGCTAGAACATTGTTGTTGGTAGCTAATTTCAGCTGATGCATGCAGCTACATTTACACACCAAGCAATATGTTGCAACATGTGCAAACATTGCAGAAACAACAGTCTGAAGTTACTAAACGTTTGGGACATGACAGCGCAGCCGACCTGCTAGTAAATGTGGTCGTTTTACAATACTCTGTGAAAAGGCTCTCCTTAGCTGAGGGTTAGAGCTAGATCAATGTTGTTGGTCTTGAATTGCAGGTTATATATGCAGCAACATGATTACATCATGCCACATGGTGCAATTTGAGCAAAAATTGCTGCAACTGCATCCTCAATTTGCTGAAAATTTGGGAAGCATAGACAAGACTTAACTGTATTTATAGACTTATAATATTTGATCATACTATGGAAAAAAGGATGTCCAGGGTTATTGCTTACAGCTAGGACAGTGTTGTTGGTATTGATTTTCAGCCTGAACAGGCAGCTACATTTACATACCAAGCAACATGTTGCAACTTGCACAAACACTGCTGCAATTGCATTCTGAAGTTAATAAAATGTTGGTGACCACAGACTACAATAAACTGTAAGTAGAGTCAGAAAGTTTTCGACCATACTCTGTAAAAAGTCTCTTCTGAGTTAAGGATTATAGCTAGGACAGTGTTGTTGGTCTTGAATCGCAGCGTATACATGCAGCAACAAGTACACACCAAGAAACATGTTGCATCTTATGCAAGCATTGCTGAAATTGCATCCTGAAGTTAATACAATTTTGGGGAGCACAGACTTGACTAAACTGTATTTATTTATAGACTGATAATATTTGAACATACTCTGGGAAAAGTATCTCCTGGGTTAAGGGTTATAGCTAGGACAGTGCTGTTGGTAGCTAACTTCAGCTTTATTATGCAGCTACATTTAAACACCAAGCAATATGTTGCAACATGTGCAAACATTGCAGAAACAACAGTCTGAAGTTACTAAAACTTTGGGACACAACAGGGCAGCCGACCTGCTAGTAAATCTTTACAATACTCTGTGAAAAGGCTCTCCTAAGCTGAGGGTTAAGGCTAGATCAATGTTGTTGGTCTTGAATTGCAGCTTATATATGCAGCAACATGAATACATCATGCCACATGTTGTAATTTGAGCAGAAATTGCTGCAATTGCATCCTAAATCTGCTAAATATTTGGGAAGCATAGACAAGACTTAATTGTATTTATAGACTTATAATATTTGATCATACTCTGGAAAAAAGGATGTCCAGGGTTATTGCTTACAGCTAGGACAGTGTTGTTGGTATTGATTTTCAGCCTGAACAAGCAGCTACATTTACATACCAAGCAACATGTTGCAACTTGCACAAACACTGCTGCAATTGCATCCTGAAGTTAATAAAATGTTGGTGACCACAGACTACAATAAACTGTAAGTAGAGTCAGAAAGTTTTCGACCATACTCTGTAAAAAGTCTCTTCTGAGTTAAGGATTATAGCTAGGACAGTGTTGTTGGTCTTGAATCTCAGCTTATACATGCAGTAACAAGTACACACCAAGACACATGTTGCATCTTGTGCAAGCATTGCTGAAATTGCATCCTGAAGTTAACACAATTTTGGGGAGCACAGACTTGACTAAACTGTATTTATTTATAGACTGATAATATTTGAACATACTCTGGGAAAAGTATCTCCTGGGTTAAGGGTTATAGCTAGGACAGTGCTGTTGGTAGCTAACTTCAGCTTAATTATGCAGCTACATCTACACACCAAGCAATATGTTGCAACATGTGCAAACATTGCAGAATTACCAGCCTGGAGTTACTCAATTGTTGGGACCCGACGTAGCCTAAGGGATTAGGGTTATGTGGGTTAGGGTTATGTGGGTCACGGTTATGTGGGTTACGGTTATGTGGGTTAGGGTTAGGTGGGTTAACCCACCTAATCCTAACCCACCTAAACGTAAACCATGATTTGGCTATTTCTTTAATTTGAATATGAATATTAAGTAACAACCCTTACACTGGGTTAACATATCAATCGACTCAGTTCTCTATCAACCGTCGTAGTGATAAGACGTGTAATTATTAATTACAGGACAACTAACAGGTAAGATACTTGTTTGTCGTTTGATTTTGGATAGGTGGGGGTATTTGGTTACATAATTAATTTGACGATTAAGCATTTCATTAATAATAATTTCTCCTTTCCTCTTACGCCAAATATGTACATATTAAGTTGTTTATTTAAACGCCCCCCTGTTGTCCTACTTTGCATATGACCTGCCTCATTGTACATATCATAGCAAAGGACAATGCACTACGTTAATTATATATTAAGAACAGTTCTACAGTAAATTTAAAGTCAATTGAAGCAAAAGAAACGATTTTGGATAGGCCAAGTACAATCTTGTCTCAAATCTTATGATCCAGTGAGCAATATTTGGCAGCTTACCTAAATTCATGTTTTTTTTTTAACTTGAGGTTATAGTTAATTTCAAACAAATAACACACTTCTTTCATATTATATCAAAAGCAGACAACATGGCCCAGCTATCAACCAACACATCATGTCGTGTTTATGTAGATTTAACTAATATTAATTTTTGGATGTCATATATATTATCAAACTCCCAGTATTGATTTTCTGTTGTTGTTTGGCCCCATGTTCTCGAAACATCTCAAATTTGACAATTTCTTAACTCTATCTTATTTCTTAATCAAATCTCAATCAGTCAAGACATTTTAAAATTTCCCTTAAATGTCTAAGTAACTGCATATTATTAACTGCATATATTATTTGAGGGTATAGGCAAATAATTATTAAATAATTTAAACAACGGATAATAAAAGAATTGTTATTTTTTTTAAAGCCTCTTAATTTATTTTTTTATTATTAATATTTAAAACAAAAATAAAGCTACAATGTATCTTTACTCTAAATTAATCGCATTATTTTCTCTTGAGGTTGTGCTTGTTCAAAACAATATATTTTTGTTGTTGTATTGTAATGATATATCATGTCCATTTTATATATGTTTCCTTTTATGTCATTTATATAATTTATCATTTGTATATATGTACACAAACTTATATTATTGTTCATTTTGAAATGTTAATCACATGTATGTTACATAATTATGATATTACTCAACAGGAGGCAATAAAAAGATCAATCAATGAAGTTATCTATATACAATTTAAAAGAATCTATAAGCCCATGCAATTTTGAAATAGAATTGTTGAGGTAAATCTGAACTCTAAAGTGTTTCCGTATGGTTAAAGAATAATGTCTTTTAAGTATTTAAGTATTTACTTAGCTAGATATATCTTGGTGGGTGTAATGCGGGCCATTAGTAAATCAAATAAACTTAAAATAGATTAAATATATAGATACATTTTTTTAAATATACCATCAGCAAAAACAATAATTAAATGTTAACTTATTGCGGGGAATTCGTTGTGTAAACACCAATAACACCATTTGTTTGTGTTGCACGTGCAAAACATGCATTTCGTAAAAATATATTCGAACGAATTCATGTGCATCATTTTGCTATCAAGATGTAATAAAATCAGTAAACAGTTTTCTGATAAAAAAAAAAGCATTTATAATAAATTATTGGTCTTATGGCGTTAGCCAACAGAGAATAAGAGGTCGGATTTGAATTATATTTAAAAACACTGTTCCAGCTGATTTTATCAATAGTTTTAACCACATTAGAACATTTAATATTAGATAGTGTATTACGTGAAAGACGTCATGACGTTACGTTACGCTATCGGTAACTTGACCATGAATCTATTTTTTTACGTAGGTACACGTAGGTAAATGTAGGTACACGTAAGTTTATGTAGGTAGACGTAAGTTCACGTGGTAGACGTAAGTACACGTAGGTACACGTAGGTAAACATAGGTACACGTATACAAAGTAACCTTGCTGCGACCGAGATGGGTTTGCTGGGTCAGCAGTTAACGTTCACCTCAAACAACATTCGGTGCCTACGCTTACTGGCCATGAATAACCTGACTTTAACCCATAATCTGAAAAGAATGCTTTATGAGGTGAACGTTAACTGCTGACCCAGCTAACCCATCTTGATCGAAGCAAACTTACTTTGTATACGTGAACCTACGTGTACATATGTGTACATACGTGTACCTTCTTGTACCTATGTGGACATACGTGTATCATCGTGCACCTACGTGTACCAACGTGAACTTACGTTTACCAACGTGTACCTTCGTGTACCTACGTGTACCTTCGTGTACCTACGTGTACATACGTGTACCAACGTGACCTTACCTGTAACTACGTGTATATACGTGTACATTCGTGTACATTCGAGTACCTACGTGTACCAACGTGAACTTACGTGTACCTACATGTACCTATATGTACATACGTGTACCTACGTGTACCTACGTGTACCTACGTGTACCTACGTGTACCTACGTGTACCTACGTGTACCTACGCGTACCTACATGTACCTACGTGTACCTACGTGTACCAAAGCTGATCTTGTACCTAACCATGGTGACCCACATTCTAACTGAGCTAACCGAGAAACTGATCAATCGGTACAGTGATGCTATTCCAAAATCAAGTTCTGTTTCTCGGTTAGCTCTGTTAGCATGTGGTTCAGCACGGTTATGTACTGGATCAGCTTTGTTACAAGTAGGTACACGTAATTTCACGTAAGTACACACAGGCAGACGTAGGTACACGTAGATACACGTAGGTACACGTAAGTAAATATAGGTACACGTAAGTTCACGTAGGTACACGTAGGTAAACATAGGTACATGTAGGTAAATGTAGGTACACGTAGGTACACGGAGGTACACGTAAGTTCACTTAGGTACACGTAAGTGCACGTAGGTACACGTAAGTACACGTAGGTATTCGTACTCTGTACTTTGTACTTTGTACATCAGCTTTGTTACACGTAGGTACACGTAGGTTCACGTAGATACACGTCGGTACACGTAACTTCACATAGGTACACGTTGGTACACGTAGGTACACGTATGTTCACGTAGGTACACGTAAATACACGTAGGTACACGTAAGTACATGTAGGTACACGTAAGTTCACGTAGGTACACGTATGTACACGTAGGTAAATGTAAGTACACGGAGGTACACGTAAGTTCACTTAGGTACACGTAAGTTCACGTAGGTACACGTAAGTACACGTAGGTATTCGTACTTTGTACTTTGTACATCAGCTTTGTTACACGTAGGTACACGTAGGTTCACGTAGATACACGTCGGTACACGTAACTTCACCTAAGTACACAAAGGTACACGTTGGTACACGTAGGTACACGTAGGTACACGTAAGTTCACGTAGGTACACGTAAATACACGTAGGTACACGTAGGTAAACATAGGTACACTTATACAAAGTAACCTTGCTTCGACCGAGATGGGTTAGCTGGTGAACAGTTAACGTTCATCTCAAACAGCCTTCTTTTCATATTACGGGTCTAAGTTAAGTAACTCAAGGTCGGTCAGCTCGGATCGCATGGTGGTCAGCATAGTCAGGTCCTAGGTCAGCTTGGTCAACATCAAAGTTAGCTGGGTCACCATCAAAGTCAGGTCTGTCTGCAGTGCAGTCAGTTTGGTCAGCTTAAAAGATTTTTTGGGATAGCATCACTCTACCGGTGGTTCAGTTTCTCGGTTAGCTCGGTTACCATGTGGTTCAGCATGGTTATGTACTGGATCAGCTTTGGTACACGTAGGTACACGTAGGTTCACGTAGATACACGTCGGTACATGTACCTTCACCTAAGTACACATAGGTACACGTTGGTACACGTAAGTTCATGTAGGTACACGTAAGTACACATAGGTACACGTAGGTACACGCAGGTATACGAAGGTACACGTAGGTACACGAAGGTACACGTAGGTACACGAAGGTACACGTAGGTACACGTATATAAAGTAACCTTGCTTCGATCAAGATGGGTTAGCTGGGTCAGCAGTTAACGTTCACCTCAAACAACATTCAGTTTAACTCATAATCTGAAAAGATTGCTTTTTGAGGTGAACGTGAACTGCTGACCCAGCTAACCCATCTTGATCGAAGCAAATTTACTTTCTATACGTGTACATACGTGTACCTACGTGTACCTACGTGCACCTACGTGTACCTTCGTGTACCTACGTGTACCAACGTGAACTTACGTGTATCAACGTGTACCTTCGTGTACCTACGTGTACCTACGTGAACCTACGTGTACATACGTGTACCAACGTGACCTTACCTGTAACTACGTGTACATACGTGTATATTCGTGTACCTACGTGTACTAACGTGAACTTACGTGTACCTACGTGTACCTATATGTACATACGTGTACCTACTTGTACCTAAGCGTACCTACATGTACCTACGTGTACCTACGTGTACCAAAGCTGATCTTGAACCTAACCATGGTGACCCACATTCTAAATGAGCTAACCGAGAAACTGATCAATCGGTACAGTGATGCTATTCCAAAATCAATTTCAAGCTGACTAAAATGATTGTGATGGTAACCCATTTGACTTTGATGGTACCAAACTGAATTAGAACCTGACTATGCTGACCAACATACTAACCAAGCTGACCGACCATGAGTTACTTGACTTTGACACATAAACTGAAAAGAATGCTGAAAGGTCAGAATTGTCAGGTCCTAGGTCAGATTGGTCACTGTCAAAGTTAGCTGTGTCACAATCAAAGTCAGGATTGTCAGCAATACAGTCATTTAGGTCAGATTGAAAGTTGTTTTTGGGATAGCATCACTCTACCGGTGGTTCTGTTTCTCGGTTAGCTCTGTTAGCATGTGGTTCAGCACGGTTATGTACTGGATCAGCTTTGTTACACGTAGGTACACGTAACTTCACGTAAGTACACACAGGTACACGTAGATACACGTAGATAAACGTAAGTAAATGTAGGTACACGTAAGTTTACGTAGGTACACGTAGGTAAACATAGGTACACGTAGGTAAATATAGGTACACGTAGGTACACGTAAGTTCACTTAGGTACACGTTGGTACACGTAAGTTCAGGTAGGTACACGTAAGTACACATAGGTACACGTAGGTACACGCAGGTACACGAAGGTACACGTAGGTACACGTATATAAAGTAACCTTGCTTCGATCAAGATGGGTTAGCTGGGTCAGCAGTTAACGTTCACCTCAAACAACATTCAGTTTAACTCATAATCTGAAAAGATTGCTTTTTGAGGTGAACGTGAACTGCTGACCCAGCTAACCCATCTTGATCGAAGCAAATTTACTTTCTATACGTGTACATACGTGTACCTACGTGTAACTACGTGTACCTTCGTGTACCTACGTGTACCAACGTGAACTTACGTGTATCAACGTGTACCTTCGTGTACCTACGTGTACCTTCGTGTACCTACGTGTACCTACGTGTACCTATGTGAACCTACGTGTACATACGTGTACCAACGTGACCTTACCTGTAACTACGTGTACATACGTGTATATTCGTGTACCTACGTGTACTAACGTGAACTTACGTGTACCTACGTGTACCTATATGTACATACGTGTACCTACTTGTACCTAAGCGTACCTACATGTACCTACGTGTACCTACGTGTACCAAAGCTGATCTTGTACCTAACCATGGTGACCCACATTCTAAATGAGCTAACCGAGAAACTGATCAATCGGTACAGTGATGCTATTCCAAAATCAATTTCAAGCTGACTAAAATGATTGAATCGGTACAGTGATGCTATTTCAAAATCAAATTCAAGCTGACTAAAATGATTGTGATGGTAACCCATTTGACTTTGATGGTACCAAACTGACTTAGAACCTGACTATGCTGACCAACATACTAACCAAGCTGACCGACCGCTGACCGACCATGAGTTACTTGACTTTGACACATAAACTGAAAAGAATGCTGAAAGGTCAGATTGGTCACTATCAAAGTTAGCTGTGTCACAATCAAAGTCAGGATTGTCAGCAGTACAGTCATTTATGTCAGCTTTAAAGTTGTTTTTGGGATAGCATCACTCTACCGGTGGTTCTGTTTCTCGGTTAGCTCTGTTAGCATGTGGTTCAGCACGGTTATGTACTGGATCAGCTTTGTTACACGTAGGTACACGTAACTTCACGTAAGTACACACAGGTACACGTAGATACACGTAGATACACGTAATTAAATGTAGGTACACGTAAGTTCACGTAGGTACACGTAGGTAAACATAGGTACACGGAGGTACACGTAAGTTCACTTAGGTACACGTAAGTTCACGTAGGTACACGTAAGTACACGTAGGTATTCGTACTTTGTACTTTGTACATCAGCTATGTTACACGTAGGTACACGTAGGTTCACGTAGAAACACGTCGGTACACGTTACTTCACCTAAGTACTCATAGGTACACGTTGGTACACGTAGGTACACGTAAGTTCACGTAGGTACACGTAAATACACGTAGGTACACGTAGGTAAACATAGGTACACTTATACAAAGTAACCTTGCTTCGACCGAGATGGGTTAGCTGGTGAACAGTTAACGTTCATCTCAAACAACCTTCTTTTCATATTAAGGGTCTAAGTTAAGTAACTCAAGGTCGGTCAGCTCGGATCGCATGGTGGTCAGCATAGTCAGGTCCTAGGTCAGCTTGGTCAACATCAAAGTTAGCTGGGTCACCATCAAAGTCAGGTCTGTCTGCAGTGCAGTCAGTTTGGTCAGCTTGAAAGATTTTTTGGGATAGCATCACTCTACCGGTGGTTCAGTTTCTCGGTTAGCTCGGTTACCATGTGGTTCAGCATGGTTATGTACTGGATCAGCTTTGGTACACGTAGGTACACGTAGGTTCACGTAAATACACGTCGGTACACGTACCTTCACCTAAGTACACATAGGTACACGTTGGTACACGTAAGTTCAGGTAGGTACACGTAAGTACACATAGGTACACGTAGGTACACGCAGGTACACGAAGGTACACGTAGGTACACGAAGGTACACGTAGGTACACGTATATAAAGTAACCTTGCTTCGATCAAGATGGGTTAGCTGGGTCAGCAGTTAACGTTCACCTCAAACAACATTCAGTTTAACTCATAATCTGAAAAGATTGCTTTTTGAGGTAAACGTGAACTGCTGACCCAGCTAACCCATCTTGATCGAAGCAAATTTACTTTCTCTACGTGTACATACGTCTACCAACGTGTACCTTCGTGTACCTACGTGTACCTTCGTGTACCGTTCACCTCAAACAACATTCGGTTTAACTCATAATCTGAAAAGAATGCTTTTTGAGGTGAACGTTAACTGCTGACCCATCTAACCCATCTTGATCGAAGCAAATTTACTTTCTCTACGTGTACATACGTGTACCTACGTGTACCTTCGTGTACCTACGTGTACCAACGTGAACTTACGTCTACCAACGTGTACCTTCGTGTACCTACGTGTACCTTCGTGTACCTACGTGTACCTTCGTGTACCTACGTGTACCTTCGTGTACCTTCGTGTACCTACGTGTACCTTCGTGTACCTACGTGTACAGACGTGGATCAACGTGTACATTCGTGTACTAACGTGTACATACGTGTACCAACGTGACCTTACGTGTAACTACGTGTACCTACGTGTACATTCGTGTACCTACGTGTACATTCGTGTACATACGTATACATACGTGTACCTACGTGTACATACGTGTACCTTCGTGTAACTACGTGTACCTACGTATACCAACGTGAACTTACGTGTACCTACGTGTACCTACATGTACATACGTGTACCTACGTGTATCTACATGTACATACGTGTATCTACATGTACATACGTGTACCTACGTTAACCAAAGCTGATCCTGTACCTAACCATGCTGACCCACATGCTAACCGAGCTATGGGGTTACCTTAGTTAGGGTGAGGGTACATGGTTAATCCTTCAACTTCAAATCTTTAGACATAAATTAGGTCACCAAGTGTAATGATTTTTTTTTCAACAACAAATGTTGGTTCGGAAAATTCATTGGTGTCATCCATTTTTCGATATCACTTCCGGTTCATAATGTCAGATCTCAATTGAATTTTCCACTTTTTGAATTAGGTCACCAAGGGTCATGATATTTTTTTTTAGAATAAATGTCGGTTCGGAAAATTAAATGGTGTCATTCATTTTTCGATATCACTTACAGTTCATAATGACAGATCTCAATGGAATTTTCCACTTTTTAAATTAGGTCACCAAGGGTCATGATTTTTTTTTCAACAACAAATGTTGGTTCTGAAAATTCAATGGTGTCATTCATTTTTCGATATCACTTCCGGTTCATAATATCAGATCTCAATGGAATTTTTCACTTTTTGAATTAGGTCACCAAGGGTCATGATTTTTTTTTCAACAGCAAATGTTGGTTCGGAAATATTCAATGGTGTCATTCATTTTTCGATATCATTTCCGGTTCATAATGTCAGATCTCAATGGAATTTTTAACTTTTTGAATTAGGTCACCAAGGGTTTATGATTTTTTTTTTCAAGAACAAATGTTGGTTCGGAAAATTCAATGGTGTCATCCATTTTTCGATATAACTTCCGGTTCATAATGTCAGATCTCAATTGAATTTGCGGTTTAGCATTGCCTTTCAGTCTATATCACATTAATTTCCAAATATGGAATATTTTGTGTCATGTGATCAAAAGTGGGCGGTCTTTCCCATCCCCAATTCCCCATTTCGTCAAAATGCCTATACCCTAACCCTAATCCTAACCCTAACCCTAGGTTCACGTAGATACACGTCGGTACACGTACCTTCACCTAAGTACACATAGGTACACGTTGGTACACGTAAGTTCAGGTAGGTACACAATAAGTACACATATGTACACGTAGGTACACGCAGGTACACGAAGGTACACGTAGGTAAACGAAGGTACACGAAGGTACACGTAGGTACACGTATATAAAGTAACCTTGCTTCGATCAAGATGGGTTAGCTGGGTCAGCAGTTAACGTTCACCTCAAACAACATTCAGTTTAACTCATAATCTGAAAAGATTGCTTTTTGAGGTGAACGTGAACTGCTGACCCAGCTAACCCATCTTGATCGAAGCAAATTTACTTTCTATACGTGTACATACGTGTACCTACGTGTACCTACGTGTACCTTCGTGTACCTACGTGTACCAACGTGAACTGACGTGTATCAACGTGTACCTTCGTGTACCTACGTGTACCTTCGTGTACCTACGTTTACCTACGTGAACCTACGTGTACATACGTGTACCAACGTGACCTTACCTGTAACTACGTGTACATACGTGTATATTCGTGTACCTACGTGTACTAACGTGAACTTACGTGTACCTACGTGTACCTATATGTACATACGTGTACCTACTTGTACCTAAGCGTACCTACATGTACCTACGTGTACCTACGTGTACCTACGTGTACCAAGGCTGATCTTGTACCTAACCATGGTGACCCACATTCCAAATGAGCTAACCGAGAAACTGATCAATCGGTACAGTGATGCTATTCCAAAATCAATTTCAAGCTGACTAAAATGATTGTGATGGTAACCCATTTGACTTTGATGGTACCAAACTGACTTAGAACCTGACTATGCTGACCAACATACTAACCAAGCTGACCGACCATGAGTTACTTGACTTTGACACATAAACTGAAAAGAATGCTGAAAGGTCAGAATTGTCAGGTCCTAGGTTAGATTGGTCACTATCAAAGTTAGCTGTGTCACAATCAAAGTCAGGATTGTCAGCAGTACAGTCATTTAGGTCAGCTTGAAAGTTGCTTTTGGGATAGCATCACTCTACCGGTGGTTCTGTTTCTCGGTTAGCTCTGTTAGCATGTGGTTCAGCACGGTTATGTACTGGATCAGCTTTGTTACACGTAGGTACACGTAACTTCACGTAAGTACACACAGGTACACGTAGATACACGTAGATAAACGTAAGTAAATGTAGGTACACGTAAGTTCACGTAGGTACACGTAGGTAAACATAGGTAAATGTAGGTACACGGAGGTACACGTAAGTTCACTTAGGTACACGTAAGTTCACGTAGGTACACGTAAGTACACGTAGGTATTCGTACTTTGTACTTTGTACATCAGCTATGTTACACGTAGGTACACGTAGGTTCACGTAGAAACACGTCGGTACACGTTACGTCACCTAAGTACACACAGGTACACGTTGGTACACGTAGGTACACGTAAGTTCACGTAGGTACACGTAAATACACGTAGGTACACGTAGGTAAACATAGGTACACTTATACAAAGTAACCTTGCTTCGACCGAGATAGGTTAGCTGGTGAACAGTTAACGTTCATCTCAAACAGCCTTCTTTTCATATTAAGGGTCTAAGTTAAGTAACTCAAGGTCGGTCAGCTCGGATCGCATTGTGGTCAGCATAGTCAGGTCCTAGGTCAGCTTGGTCAACATCAAAGTTAGCTGGGTCACTATCAAAGTCAGGTCTGTCTGCAGTGCAGTCAGTTTGGTCAGCTTGAAAGTTTTTTTGGGATAGCATCACTCTACCGGTGGTTCAGTTTCTCGGTTAGCTCGGTTAGCATGTGGTTCAGCATGGTTATGTACTGGTTCAGCTTTGGTACACGTAGGTACACGTAGGTTCACGTAGATACACGTCGGTACACGGTACTTCACCTTAGTACACATAGGTACACGTTGGTACACGTAGGTACACGTAAGTTCAGGTAGGTACACGTAAGTACACATAGGTACACGTAGGTACACACAGGTACACGAAGGTACACGTAGGTACACGTATATAAAGTAACCTTGCTTCGATCAAGATGGGTTAGCTGGGTCAGCAGTTAACGTTCACCTCAAACAACATTCGGTTTAACTCATAATCTGAAAAGAATGCTTTTTGAGGTGAACGTTAACTGCTGACCCAGCTAACCCATCTTGATCGAAGCAAATTTACTTTCTCTACGTGTACATACTTGTACCTACGTGTAACTACGTGTACCTTCGTGTACCTACGTGTACCAACGTGAACTTACGTCTACTAACGTGTACCTTCGTGTACCAACGTGAACTTACGTCTACTAACGTGTACCTTCGTGTACCTACGTGTACATACGTGTACCAACATGACCTTACCTGTAACTACGTGTATTTGTACCTATGTGTTCCTACGTGTACATACGTTTACCTACGTGTACCAAAGCTGATCCAGTAACTTACCATGCTGACCCACATGCTTACCGAGCTAACCGAGAAACTGAACCATCAATACAGTGATGCTATCCCAAACATACTTTGAAGATGATCAAACTGATTTTACTGCTGACCGACGTGACCTTGAATGTGAACCAGCTGACTTAGGACATTACTATGTTGACCGACATGCTATCCGAGCTTACCGACCATGAGTTACTTGAGTTTGACCCATTATCTGAAAGGAATGCTGTTTGCGGTGAACGCAATAGGCCTTAATAATCATAGCAAAATGATGCACATGAATTCGTTCGAATGTATTTTTACGAAATGCTTGTTTTATACTTTTCTTCTTAATAATTCGTCTCATTGGTCACTATCTGTTATTGCGATTTAGTGTAAAATAAGTGTATTCACAACAGTGCGGTGAATTTAATGCAGAGGGATACAATTAGATAACTATTATGGGAACAGTGAGACTTTTAAATGTTCATGTTTTTTTTTCTTTTACACAAAAGTGTCGATAATTTTTTGGCAATTTTATCGAAGTATTCACCATTTGTTAAAACCATTAGTTTAATGCTTTTTCCCCCATTTCAGATCAAAATGACTCACAGTATAGATACCGATGAAGATTACATTCTCAGGCTTAATCGACAAACGGAAGACTTTGTGATCAAGCAAATTATCGAAGTGAGAAAAGAGAACGTTGTGCTAAAGACAGAAATGTCCAGAATGGCAGATCAAATCAAGGGACTTGAGGAGGTAAATAAAAGGATCACAGAGAATGAGAACGGACTCAAACGATTAGTAGAAAGCATCGACCAATTGAAGGATGAGGGACCCCATAGGTCATGCGTGGAAACAATGAAGACGGCCTTCCTAAGTGGTTTTACGTCAATTTTGTACCCAGCACCACAGCCACAGGAACCAATGGAAAATCCCGAGGCGACCACTTCTTCATTTCAACCGTCTGATGTCTTAAGCTCCACTTTGCGAGATGAGAGCAGTACAAGTAAAGGTCCATACACTGCAGTACGGGAATTGTCGTTGAAAAGGAAGAAGCCACATACTTCCACTCCAAAGTGAGTACAATGTACATGTTTTTCTTTTCACGAACTTTAGTTACCTTATTTAATGCCAATCCGTCATGGCCAAGTGGTTAGTATATTGCTTTCAAGACCGGGCGTCCCGAATACAATGCCATTTATGTTAAGTGCAAACGTGTTAGATCTACACGATCTTAAATCGGTTTCAACCTTTGCAAATTTGGTGGAAAAATGAGGAATCACTCGTTAAGACTGAATTTTTCTATAGTGATAAAACTGATTTTAACATCTTCGCAACTTTGTATCTAAATAAGCCTTCAAAGTAGGATGCCAAAAGGAGTAGTTGCTCGTAAATAGCAATTTCACCTTTGACCACAAGGTTTTCCAAGTAGTGCATGAATGCTTTAGTCACTCTCTCAAAAAGGTTTTCTCTGTAGTCACAGGCTTTCATCACAATTTCATAAAAAAGAAAAGTGGATGCAAATTTGGGTTAATGTTAATAACGGCGTACAACAACAAACAAAACAAAAATAAGATTTTCGCTCTTTAGTCAATATTCATTTTAATTACAGACCTGAGACCAGGATGGAAGACCTTGATCCAGAATTTTGGAAAGTTATAAGTCCTTTCTATAAGGTAGATAAGACGGCGACCAGAGATTATCTAGACAATCTTCAACGTGCCTTTGTAAAATATAGATCGTTCACTGTCAAAGCCAATAATGAGGCTATTACAGCGACTCTTGCCAAGCAAATCGTTGAGGAAGGAATTCAAAGGGGAATTTGGGAAGAGGGCTTCCAGCCCGAACAAACAGACTACCCTTTCGACGAATATATACTTTCGAGATTACAGAATGAAAAGAAGAAGATGGCAAGAAAAGAAAATTATGAGAATCAGTCAATGCGACTTGCTAGTGCTATTGCTAGAGAACTGGATGAATAAATCACTGACATCAAAATAATTATTTGTTCCAATTGGTGGTCAACGATCAGACTTGCAATCATTAAAGTCAGTGTATTTCTTAATACTTCGTTAATTTAATACACATGTTGAAACAATGTTTATATATAAAATATATGAATGTATAAACAAAATAAAAGAAACATTATAAATATTGTTTTTTAATACTCACCTTCAAATTACGTCATTAAAATTATGTCATATATATATATATATATATATATATATATATATAACTTTACTACATATAACAAACATAAACTGAAAGGCACGGCTAACCCGCCACTTTTAGATTTCCTATAATTTTCTTAAATTAGTGAGTAGCGTTCTGAAACTGTGTGTTATAGTTTATCAGAAAACTGTTTACTGATTTTGTTACATCTTGATAACAAAATGATGCACATGAATTCGTTCGAATATATTTTTACGAAATGCATGTTTTGCACGTGCAACACAAACAAATGGTGTTATTGGTGTTTACACAACGGCTATCCCAAGATGTTTATTTTTAAAAAAAAAGCATTTATAATAAATTATTGGTCTTATGGCGTTAGCCGACAGAGAATAGGAGGTCGGATTTGAATTATATTTAAAAACACTGTTCCAGCTGATTTTATCAATAGTTTTAACCACATTAGAACATTTAATATTAGATAGTTTTATTACGTGAAAGACGTCATGACGTTACGTTACGCTATCGGTAACTTGACCATGAATCTATTTTTTTATGAATCTCAATGATAAAATTAGTTTATTATGCATTCATATCAATACTTAACTTTACAGTATATCCGATGGCATGCGTCCTAAGAAAATACGAGTGTGTAAGTCTGTATGTAAATTCCATTGAATGTGTATAGGAAGAGCTTAATCGACGCATTAGACGGCTACCAGAACCAGCCAATATCGAAGAGCTAGAACTTAGTTTTGTATAAAACTAAGCCCAATATCCATGAAACATATTCTACAAGTCATAGAACACAATACTAGCCAAACATTAATGTTGACAAAATTGTGTTCATTTAAGTACACGTAGGTACACGTAGGTACACGTAGGTACACATAGGTACACGTATACAAGGTTACCTTGCTTCGACCGAGATGGGTTAGCTGGGTCAGCAGTTTACGTCCACCTCAAACAGCATTCGGTACCTACGTGTACCTAAGTGTACTTACGTGTACCTACGTGAACTTACGTGTACCTACGTGTACCTACATGTACCTACGTATACCTACGTGTACCAAAGCTGATTCAGTACCTAACCATGCTGACCCACATGCTAACCGATCTAACCGAGAAACTGAACAACCGGTACAGTGATGCTATCCCAAAAAGATTTTCAAGCTGACCAAACTGTTTGTATTGATTTCCAGCCTGAACATACAGCTACATTTACACACCAAGCAACATGTTGCATCTAATTCAAGCATTGCTGAAATTGAATCCTGAAGTTAATACAATTTTGCGGAGCACAGACTTGACTAAACTGTATTTATTTATAGACTGATACTATTTGACCATACTATTGGAAAAGAATCTCCTGGGTTAAGGGTTATAGCTAGGACAGTGTTGTTGGTAGCTAATTTCGGCGTAAGCATGCAGCTACATTTACACTACAAGCAATATGTTGCAACATGTGCAAACATTGCAGAAACACTAGCCTGAAGGTACTAACATTTTGAGACACGACAGGCCAGCCGACCTGCTAGTAAATGTGTAAATTTTCATTTTACAATACTCTGTGAAAGGCTTTCCTTAGCCTAGACTTAGGGCTAGATCAGTGTTGTTGGTCTTGAATTGCAGCTTATATATGCAACAACATGGATACATCATGCCATCTTTTGAAACTTGTGAAAACATTGCTGAAATTGTATCCTAAAGTTTCTTAAAATGTGGTGAGCACAGACAAGACTAAACTGTATTTATACACTTATCATATTTGATCATACTCAAAGTCAGGTCTGTCAGCAGTACAGTCAGTTTGATCAGCTTGAAAGTTCTTTTGGGATAGCATCACTCTACCGTTGGTTCAGTTTCTCGGTTAGCTCGGTTAGCATGTGGTTCAGCATGGTAATGTACTGGATCAGCTTTGTTACACGTAGGTACACATAGGTTCACGTAGATACACATAGGTAGACGTTGGTACACGTTGGTACACGTAGGTACACGTAAGTGCACGTCGGTACACGTAAGTACACGTAGGTATTCGTAGGTAAACATAGGTACACGTATATAAAGTAACCTTGCTTCAACCGAGATGGGTTAGCTGTGTCAGCAGTTAACGTTCACCTCAAACAGCCTTTTTTCATATTATGGGTCTAAGTTAAGTAACTCAAGGTCGGTCAGCTCTGTTTGCATGTTGGTCAGCATAATCAGGTTCTGGGTCAGCTTGGTCACCATCAAAGTTAGCTGGGTCACCAGCAAAGGCAGATATGTCAGCAGTACAGTCATTTTGGTCAGCTTGAAAGTTTTTCTTTGGATAGCATCACTCTACCGGTGGTTCAATTTCTCGGTTAGCATGTTGTTCAGCATGGTTATTTACTGGATCAGCTTTGTTAAACGTAGATACACGTAGGTTCACGTAGATACACATAGGTACACATAAGTTCACGTAAGTACACGTAAGTTCACGTAGGTACACGTAGGTACACGTAAGTTCACGAAATGTACACGTAAGTATACAATGGTACACGTAGGTAAACATAGGTACACGTATACAAAGTAACCTTGCTTCGATCGAGATGGGTTAGCTTGGTCAGCAGTTAACGTTCACCTCAAACAGTCTTTTTTCATATTATGGGTCTAAGTTAAGTAACTCAATGTCGGTCAGCTTTGTTAGCATGTTGGTCAGCATAGTCCTAGGTCAGCTTGGTCACCATCAAAGTTAGCTGGGTCATCAGCAAAGTCATGTCTGTCAGCAGTTCAGTCAGTTTGGTCTGCTTGAAAGGCTTTTTGGGATAGCATCCGGTGGTTCAGTTTCTCGGTTAGCTCGGTTAGCTCGGTTAGCATGTAGTTCAAAATGGTTATGTACCTGATCAGCTTTGTTATACGTAGGTACAAGTAGGTTCACGTACACATAAGTACACGTAGGTACACATACGTACACTTATACAAAGTAACCTTGCTTCGACCGAGATGGGTTAGCTGGGTCAGCAGTTCAAGTTCACATAAAACAGCCTTCTTTTCAGACTATGGGTCTAAGTTAAGTAACTCAAGATCGGTCTGTTAGCATGTTGGTCAGCATAGTCAGGTCCTAGGTCAGCTTGGTCACCATCAAAGTTAGCTGGGTCAACATTAAAGTCAGGTCTGTCAGCAGTACAGTCAGGTAGGTCAGCTTGAAAGTGTTTTTGGGATAGCATCACTCTACCGGTGGTTCAGTTTCTCGGTTAGCTCGGTTATCATGTGGTTCCGCATGGTTATGTACTTGATCAGCTTTGTTACACGTAGGTACACGTAGGTTCACGTATATACACGTAGGTACACGTAAGTTCACGTAAGTAAACGTAGGTACACGTAGGTAAATGTAGGTACACGTAAGTTTATGTAGGTAGACGTAAGTTCACGTGGTAGACGTAAGTACACGTAGGTACACGTAGGTAAACATAGGTACACGTATACAAAGTAACCTTGCTGCGACCGAGATGGGTTAGCTAGGTCAGCAGTTAACGTTCACCTCAAACAACATTCGGTACCTTCGTGTAGCGGCCATGAATAACCTGACTTTAACCCATAATCTGAAAAGAATGCTTTTTGAGGTGAACGTTAACTGCTGACCCAGCTAACCCATCTTGATCGAAGCAAACTTACTTTGTATACGTGAACCTACGTGTACATATGTGTACATACGTGTACCTTCGTGTACATATGTGTACATACGTGTACCTTCGTGTACCTACGTTGACCTATGTGTATCAACGTGTACCTACGTGTACCAACGTGAACTTACGTGTACCAACGTGTACCTACGTGTACATACGTGTACCAACGTGACCTCACGTGTAACTACGTGTACACACGTTTACATTTGTGTACCTACGTGTACCAACGTGAACTTATGTGTACCTACGTGTACCTACGTGAACCTACGTGTACCTACGTGAACCTACGTGTACCTACGTGAACCTACGTGTACCTACGTGTACCTACGTGTACCTACGCGTACCTACACGTACCTACGTGTACCTACGTGTACCAACGTGAACTTAAGTGTACCTACATGTACATACGTGTACCTACGTGTATCTACATGTACATACGTGTACCTACGTTAACCAAAGCTGATCCTGTACCTAACCATGCTGACCCACATGCTAGCCGAGCTAACCGAGAAACTGATCAATCGGTACAGTGATGCTATTCCAAAAACAATTTCATGCTGACCAAACGGACTGTGTTGGTGACCCATCTGACTTTGATAGTGACCAAGCTGACTTAGGACCTGACTATGCTGACCAACATGCTAACCGAGCTGACCGATCATGAGTTACTTGACATTGACACATAATCTGAAAAGAATGCTGTTTGAGGTGAACGTTAACTGCTGACCCAGCTAACCCATCTTTGTCGAAGCAAGTTTACATTGTATACGTGAACCTACGTGTACCTACGTGTACCTACGTGTACCTACGTGTACCTGCGTGTACCTACGTGTACCTATGTGTACCTACGTGTACATACGTGTACATACGTGTACATACGTGTACCTATATGTACCTACGTGAACCTACGTGTAGCAAAGTATGATCCAGTACCTAACCATGCTCACCCACATGCTAACTTTGCTGACAATGCTACGTGTACCTACGTATGTAACCAAAGAATTTAACATATCTATTTTTTTGAAAATGTAATTATAAACCGAGATTGAGTGCACATTTTTGGAAAAATATTGGTACCTGATCAAAGTTTCCTTTCGCTCGTGCAAACGGACTACCATTGATGCACATGTGTATTTCATATTACAAAAGTAATGACATTCAAGAGTAAAACAAAGTCAAAGAACGTTTAATTTACATAATAGTGTTAGGAATGTCGACACAGCTTCGGACACGAAGTTCAAACAGCTAAAGAAAATGCAAATAATGTTTGGAGTAAATAAAACACAGATTTGATATCCTGAAAATATTTAATACGTTCAATATTTTAGCCATGGATGTGAGTCGATGGAAACTTTACTACGATCTCCGTAATCATACTGTAATTCCTCGCCGGTGGCAATATTACGTGACGCGAAAAGAATGAGACAGGGTCGGTCCTGGACAATGACAATCTTCGGGTGGCAGTTGCTGTTGGTTTTACTGTGGTTCAACAGACGACCAAGTTTTCCACTCTTAGTCAGGGGTGTTAGGGCATTATAGGGGCTGTTTGGTTCAGATTCTTCCAAAAGCACCAACTTTGGCCCAGAGGTGGCCCATGCCATACTTTTAACATTTTTGATGGGCGCCAAGACGGGCGACCAATGGGGCCGCCATATTGGCAAAATCCAAAATGGCTGCCATCCGGGTAAGATGTCAATCGCAAGTAAAAAACTAAAAGGGCTAGAATCATGAATGATACCTCATTTTAGGGGTTATCGGGATCGGGGAATCTGATTCAGATGTTATTTCAATGATCTGAGGTCAAGTTTACCCCTCATCGACACGATAAAGGACATTTAAGGGATCAACCTGTTGTTTTGGGTGTGTCATCGTCATAAATCCTTTCCCATTATATGCTGTATGTCACAGTTTTTCAAAGGGGAATAAAGGCAAGAATAATACTTGCATATCTCACACATTGAAGGTTGCTGATGAGCTTGCCATGAAATATAGGTCACAAAATGGTCAAGAGGACGCACTTATATTCATGCGGGCTGCCTTAATGATGTACAAGGTTTGTCTTCAGAGTCATGAGCCCTTCGATGGTTACTTCCCCTAACTCCCTCATGGCTTTGAAGAAATAAGGAGTTTCTTCAACGTAGTGCTCAGGGGAACATCAGCTCTTCATGGACGTGAGAAGATCGGTGGAGACGTCAATCTAGATGCGAGGGAGAAGATCGCATGTAAGATCTCACAACTGCCTATCTACAATACTAGTAGTAAGCCACAAAAAGGAGCGAGAAACCCCCTACCCTCTATATCTCAAGCTGCATGGACGCGGGCGGTTCAAAAAACAAATTGAGATTGACCACAAACAGGGTATCTCAGGATCGTACAATTGCGTCATGGAAGTTAAGCGAGGTGTGTGCTCGGCATGCTCAAGATGGAGTGGTGCTACCAACCAACAGCCATATAAAAGTCTTCCCCACCCATGATGTGGATAATATGGATAGCAGGGCTCAGTACAACTTCTCACTTGATGAGTTCCAGCTATCCTCAGCGTGACCAACCATCTCTCTCATGGGAATCTTGGAATGAAGAGCGCTCCCATCAAGCTTGACACCTCTGACCAGCAACTCCAACGCTACCAGATGCTTATGTGATCCAGCCCCCAGTCAAACTCACTCAAACAGATGTCTTTTCACCCAGACTAGGCAACAGCGAAGTCAGACCACCCCTTGATGTGCGAGATAATAAGGATGAGGCGTGGATGGCACATGTCACCAGTGTGCTGAAGCAAGGCACGCTGGCAGAAGATCATGTCATCACCTAGTCGGGATATAACTCGATGCTTGCAAGCGAGACGTCGTTGAAACCCCCTGCTGCGATCGGGGTCTACCCCCTATTCCCATACAAGGCCGCATCCGCATCTTCAACGAAGCATGTGATGGAGCTGACGATGCAGGCGACTGAGTTCCTCAACCCAGGTCAGGTAAGCGTTCTTGGTGCAGATCGGCCACTGTATGTTCTCATCAAACTATTCCAATGACAAAACACTGACACTTTGTGAGAAGACAAACTGGTAGCTATGATGGATGCGCTACACATTGAAGACAAGATGCATCTTATGATAGAGAAGCTGCTGCTCGACTCTGGGTGTGATACCGTGCTTTCTCAGGCTGAGGTCCTGACATCTGGTCGCGCACAGTCTACAGTCAATAAGCATCACATCAATCATACAAGGTACGCGCATCAGGTCTCCATCATGTCCCTTTACCTGCTCAAGTAAGGTCAGAATGTAATGGGAGTCAATCAATATGTGGAATAAACGTTCCCAAACTCTACCCAGTTCAAGTTCTGGTCAACCATAATAGAACTGGAGCTGCTAATGACTCGTTTTAGGCGGTCACTGCGGGAAGGGGACTATGTGTGCAAGCCTGTGACAAGCTCTGCTGCTGGTTTCACGCCATGGACTACACAAACTATGCGCGTTGGCTGCAGATACATGTACGTGTATTGATTGAGATAGCCAAGAAACACCCTGAAGTACATGCTGAATTCCTGAAGGGCATTTTTGTTGTGCAGAAATCAGCTAGAAAGTTCAGCCTCGTGGCCAAGGACCAAACCGATGAACAGTCCAACAAAAGCCTCCATACACATGGTGGAGCTGTCGGTCTTTATGAGAAGCCCAAAGCCCTTACACTGTTTATGCTGGCCGGACCTGACTGCACGCGGCTAATTAAGGAGTTTGAGATCATCCTTGTTATTCACCGCTCATTATGAGGAAGGACACAGCTTGCAATTAAAGTTTCAAAAGGATGTTCTATTGTTCATCAAGGTGGTAGAGCAGCTGGGCAATCCTTTACAGGCTACAAGTCAGGAGCTCGTAGTGCTCAATACACAGAATGTCATGGAACATGCCATTGCTACTTCTCTATCTCAAATTCGTGAAGCTGGTCAAACCCTGCATGAAGCATATGTCATGGAAAGATTGGAAAAGGCTTCAGTACCAGTATCTGATACAATCAAGCGGAATAATAAGCTAACCTTTGCCAACCGACCTGACCCCAAGAAAAAAGGTGCGTCCAGAGGCAGAATAAGATGTTGATTACACAACTGTTCTTCTCACTCTAGTCACAACCCGATGCCGACATGACAGACTTCTTTCGGTTCGAAAATCAGAGAGAGCCACCAAGCCTGGCGGAATGCTTGATCACGGATCAGACATTCTAAAGTACCTCAATTCCCTCACTGGCCGCGCAGCTGCTGCCAAATAAGCCACCGTCGTGGTTTTGGATTTGGCAGCTGTTATCCACATGGTGCGACCCACAACAGCAAAGACATTCAGCGAGTATGTGTCTCCCCGCATTGTACCATATTTGGAGGCCAAAATAACAAGTAGTACCCAACGCATTCCGAGGTGGACACCAGGATCCTCCTGCATCTGGCACATGCGGCAAAGTAGGGTCATACAAGAGCCTATGTTCGCACTGTGGATAGCCAGGTCGTAGTTTTGACAATCCGTTTGTCCCTCAGCCTTTCAGAGCTTCGGTTGGGCTTTGGTACTGGTTAAAACTACCGTTACATACCAGATATTGGCGTGTCAAAATCCTTGGCACTACCCTCTTTCACAGCTTAACGGGTTGCGATTCGACTTCAGTTTCTTGGATGTGGCAAGAAGACAGCATGGGCAGCATGGTCAAGCATACCTGATCTCAACGACACACTAGTTGCTCGCACACATGACCCTGACCTCTTCATTCATGAGTCTGTGCATATGCTGCGCCTCGAACGCTTTGTCATAGTCATGTTTAACAAAGGATGTAGTGCAGCTGTTGTCAACACGGCCAGACATCAACTCTTCACCACTGGAAGCAAACTGCTGGAAAACATCCCACATACCAAAGCCGCACTGTTCCAGCATGTAAAGCATGCGCTACTACAGGCGAGATTCTACTGTCGTCAGGCAACCTCAGTCCAACAGAAAATTCCTGACTTCAGTAAGTGGGGCTGGCACAAAGATGGCACCAGTAGTACAAGGCAACCACTATGGACCACTCTCAGCGATGCTTCAGTGGCATGTGCATGCACATGAATGTGCAAATGCAACCGTGCAGGTGTCTGATGCACAGCCCTCTGCAAATGAGAAGGCTGGTGTGTTAATAACGGTGCTGATGACCAGTAGTATTTGTTGCTGAAATCATAAAGAGCAAGCCAGAACGTATAGATACATGTAGTTATAGTAATCATTAGTAATCCTGTATTGTATATTTAACATTTAAATGTCACAACGGCATGTAACATTTCGTCACTGCAGATGTCTCCAAATTATTTTATTTTAATTTTTATTGATTTTTTAGTGACCTTGAAGGGTAAACTTGACCTCAGATCATTGAAATAACATCTGAATCAGATTCCCCGACCCCAAAAACCCCTAAAATGAGGTATCATTCATGATTCTAGCCCTTTTAGTTTTTAGTCTAACCCGGATGGCGGCCATTTTGGATTTTGCCAATATGGCGGCCCCATTGGTCGCCCGTCTTGGCGCCCGTCAAAGTTGTTAAAAGTATGGCATGGGCGACCTCTGGGCCAAATTTGGTGCTTTTGGAAGAATCTGAACCAAAATATCCCTAACACCCCTGACTATCTCCTCTGTCGCATCAATACTACAATGGAAAAATATAACAATACTGAATTGCACTTTAAATAATTTCTTAGCTAAATCTTTACAAAAAACATAAAAACAGAGCATGTCACTTTGTACAAATTGCTTTTCATATTTACCAGGTATATAAAAACCACACGTTATACGTATTTAAAGTTAGGCCTATATGTGAACCTTACGTAAAGTGATACCAAATTACTTAGAAATGTATCTTGTACTTTAGCGCAAATATTGATTATGTATAGCAATACTACCAGCTACTTAAAGCTAGTATGTCACCCCCTTTGGAGCATAGCTTATAAGATGTGCTCCCACAACAAGTGTATTTCCCGCTTGATCATTATAATATAGGAATATTTCATTTTGTTTACACAAACGGGTAAAAAACTCTGAATTGAAATGGTTTTTTTATTTTACACTTGGGCCAAACAATTCTGTGGTTAAGGGAAACGGTCTAAAAAGTAAGGTCATGTATGCAATATTTTGAACCAAGTAAAACAGTAAACTCAGGCACAAATACCTAGAATAACGTTCATTATGATAACATATACCTAGAGTATCTCTTGAGTCTAATTCTTTTTCTATGTAGGATAGGGTTGCCCTAAAGACAGAACGTTCTTGGCCTTATTAATGATCAGATTAAAATTGTTTGATGCAGGCGATACAAACATGTAATTAACAGGTCAAATTACCAATATTTCTTGTTCTTGAAGTTAAAATAATACATATAGGATCCTTTGGTAGAGTTCTGTGAATAAATGTCATCTCTATGTTTTGCTTCGTCAATATCAATGAGATCACCAATGTACTGTACCACAAAATCTCCACGCAGAAATGGCTTAGATGTAAGAACACCTCGGCCCTTGTTAGGTATGTCTTCTACCTGAATTATTACAATATATATTTTATACTGTTCCTGATAATTTTAATTTAAAAGTTTAAACATGAAAGGGCTTATTATTGGCTACATCTTTAGGCTTTATCAAATCAAAATCGATGTATTTAGTATGTTTTTGATTTTTAATGTTGATCCTAGATCTTGGAAATTGTCAATTATTATCCTAAAATGAAGGAAAATTGTGTATGGCTTTTGGCCAGTAATAATAACATTTTGGTATTTTAATGCCATCTAGGACTAACACTAGACAGAAATTCATACCTTCAGTCCATCTTCACATCCACCCAGTATTTTCTTTTGTAGCATTGTCTCTTTTTTATTCTATATGAGATGAAAAACAGTTTTAGTAATAGGGTACATGTATATATTAAACAACTATAAAGTGATACATCAAGCATACGCATCGCTGCCGGCCGATTGTGTGAGAGTTTGTTTGTTTTTATACAAAGACGCCACCAATACTGAATAAATGACACTCCCGTTGTGTGCATCTATCGCAGTTATTCATATCAACATGTATTCAAAATTGCAGCAAGTAGAACTACAAATAAATAACCCATTCACAATGTGTTTCCTCGAATCATGCTGATTGTGATATGTGAGCAAAAGGCAATCATTATAATAAACAGACTGAGATTGAATGCCTTTTACTGAACCATCATCAATCTCTAACCCTGCCAGTTTTTCAATTGCCTAAAAGACATGAGAGTGTGACGAGGACAACAAGTCCAGTTTAATACAATTTACAGATGCCTACCTGTATGTCCGAATTACACTGTCTTTCACTGCGACGTACAGGGAAATGATATGTCGCAAGAGTATTTTTGGTCATGTATTTTTCTGTTTTTCTGTAAAGAAATTAATTGAGACCATTTTGAGAAAAGGACTAAAACATTGTTACACGACTTGGAAAACATTGTGGCCATAGGATAATTTGCTATTAACGAGCAACTACTCCTTTTGGTACCATAGTATAAAGGCTTACTTAGATTATACTTTGTGTAGATGTTAAAATCAGTTATATCACGATGACTAGGAAGAATTTGGTCTTAACGAGCAATTCCTCATTCTGCCACAAAGCTTTCAGAGGTTAAAACCGAGTAAATATGGTGTATATATAACACGTTGGCATTTAACATAAGCGGCATTGAATTCGGGACGCCTGGTCTTAAAAGCAAGAGGCTTACCACATGGCCATGCCGGATTGACATTAAATAAGTTAGCTAGAGTTCATGAAAAAACATACATGTGAATGGTACTAACCTTGAAGTGGATATTGGAGGCTTAGTCATTTTTAACGCAAATTCCCGTACTGCAGTGTATGAACCTTTACTTGTACTGCTCGCATCTCGCAGAGTGGAGTTTAAGACATCAGCCGGTTGAAATGAAGAAGTGCTCGCCTGGAGAATTTCCATTGGTTCTGTTGGCTGTGGTGTTGGGTACACTATTGACATCAAAGCACTTATGAAGGCCGTCTTCATTGTTTCCACGCACGACCTACAGGGTTCATCATCCTTCATTTTGTCGATGCTTTCTTTTAACTGTTTGAGTTCGTTCTCTAACTCTGTGATCCTTTTATTTTCCTCCTCAAGTCCCTTGATTTGATCTGCCATTCTGATCATTTCTGTCTTTAGCACACCAATCTCCTTTCTCACTCCGACCATTTGCTGGATGACAAAGGCTTCCGTTCGTCGATTTAGCCTGAGAATGTAGTCTTCATCGTTATCTGTACTGTGAGACATTTTGATCTTAAATGCGGAAAAATAGTAATAGATATTTCTCAAAGCATTAAACTAATGGTTTAACAAATGGTGAATACTTCGATAAAATTGCCGAAAAATTATCTGTACTATTGTGCAAAAGAATAAAATTGTATCCCTCTGCATTAAATTCACCACACTGCTGAATACACTAATTTTCAATAAATCGCAATAACAGATAGTGACCAATACGACGAATTTTTAAGAAGAAATGTACAGTGAATCTGTTTGAAAAATAAAAAAAACCACTAAGGCAAAGGAGAATTTTACCAATTTTATTTTCACCCTAATGTGACCAGAAGCTAAACAGCGTTTGTGCGATGTTAGTAGGTTTTAATCTATGGTAATAAATAATGTCGTCCTGAATAATAGAAATTTCTTTAAAATCCTATTAGTCTATATGCCGTTATGGGGGCATCAACTTTTCTTAACTCGCAATTACATCCATTTAATGGTTTAGACAATCTCTATTCCTAGGGCAAATACTGTGGAAGTAACCCTACTGCAAAGTGAGTACGTAAGTGGTTAGCTTCCATAATACATACAACTGCCAAAACTTAGAACCACTCTTTTAGGTCAGTTGCTGAACACATTTATAAGTTATCATTTTCAAATCACAAAATAGTGCATATCAATGTTCAATATCAAATAATAAAATGAGACGATGATGGCAGCAAGTGATGACCAAGCGTGTATTCGCTCCAATTTAAACCAAGCCTTATAATTATAAAAATTACAAAAAGAACAAATTCTTCAGACAATTGCAGAAAGTATTTCAAAATAAAGTACATGATGAAACTAGATACACTTAGTAGCAAGATAACATGTACATAAAGTAGGAATAGTTACATTTATTCCTGGTGACAATTCTAGTTCGCCGCATTTGCCGCATGTAAAACAATATGTTTTTTAAGACTAAAATAACAAAGGGGAACATTTTTTCTTGCCTAACTGCCCTCACTGTTTGGTTTATACATAATTATTAAGGTGAACTGTAAGGGGTATCGATTCGTAGGATATCCGTATTGAAATATTGATTTAAATGTGTTTAGTTAAGCGACGAATTAATTCTAATTTACTAATTCATGGCTTTTCTTCAGTGCGAATTAGCAGTTTATTCATACGGACGGACCGCAGGACATATAAATGTGTACCGTATATCATACTTTCGGCAATAAAAATACCTTTCCGACGATACATTACAATGAATTGTAATGTGTTAGTTAGTTATGCGTAAAATCAATTGTAAAAATGGGTTTATCTCCAGTGTGAATCAGCATGAGACTATAAAGGTTATTGCGCTCATCGCAAACATCATTCTTTTCAGATAATTGGTCAAACTCAAGTAACTCATGGTCGGTCAGCTCGGTTAGCATGTCGGTCAGCATAGTCATGTCCTGGGTCAGCTGGTTCCCATTCAAGGTCACGTCGGTCAGCGGTACAGTCAGTTTGATCAGCTTCAAAGTCTTTTTGGGATAGCATCACTGTACAGATGGTTCAGCTTCTCGGTTAGCTCGATTATCATGTGGGTCAGCATGGTTAGGTACTAAATCAGCTTTGGTACACGTAGGTACACGTAGGTACACGTATGTACACGTATGTACACGTACGTACATGTAAGTTCACGTAGGTACACATAAGTACACGTAGGTACACGTAGGTACACGTATGTACACGTACGTACATGTAAGTTCACGTAGGTACACATAAGTACACGTAGGTACACATAGGTACACGTAGGTACACACTTAACATACTTGACCATGAATCTATTAGGGTTAGGAATCTCAATGATAAAATAATTTCATTATCATTCATATCAATACTTAACTTTACGGTATACCCGATGGCATGCGTCCTAAGAAAATACGATTGTGTAAGTCTGTATGTAAATTCCATTGAATGTGTATATGAAGAGCTTAATCGACGCATTAGACGGCTACCAGAACCAGCCAATATCGTCGAGCTAGAACTTAGTTTTGTATAAAACTAAGCCCAATATCCATGAAACATATTCTACAAGTTATAGAATACAATACCAGCCAAACATTAATGTTGACAAAATTGTGTTCATTTAAGTACACGTAGGTACACGTAGGTACACGTAGGTACACATAGGTACACGTATACAAAATAACCTTGCTTCGTCCGAGATGGGTTAGCTGGGTCAGCAGATCGGTTAGCATGTTGGTCAGCATAGTCAGGTCATGAGAGAGGTTGGAACCATCAAAGTCAGCTGGGTCACCATCAAAGTCAGGTCTGTCAGCAGTACAGTCAGTTTGGTTAGCTTGAAAGTCTTTTTTGGGATATCATCACTGTACCGGTGGTTCAGTTTCTTTGTTAGCACAATTAGCATGTGGGTGTGCATGGTTAGGTACTGTATCATATTTGGTAAACGTAATGTACACGTAGGTACACGTAGGTACACATAGGTTCACGTTTATAAAGTAACCTTGCTTCGACCAAGATGGGTTATCTCGGTCAGCAGTTAACGTGCACCTCAAACAGCATTCTTTTCAGATTATGGGTCAAAGTCAAGTAACTCATGGTTGGTCAGCTCGGTTAGCATGTTGGTCAGCATAGTCAGGTCCTGGGTCAGCTTGGTCACCATCAATGTCAGCTTGGTCACTATCAAAGTCAGGTCAGTCAACAGTACTGCCAATTTGGTCAGCTTGGAAGTCTTTTTGAGATAGCATCACAGTACATGTGGTTTAGTTTCTCGGATAGCTCGGTTAGCCTGTGGGTCAGCATGGTTAGGTACTTGATCAGCTTTGGTACACGTACGTACACGTTGGTTCACGTAGGAACACGTAGGCGCACGTAGTTACACGTAGGTACACGTAGCTACATATAGGTCCACGTATACAAAGTAACCTTGCTTCGTCCAAGATGGGTTAGCTTGGTCAGCAGTTAACTTTCTGCTCAAACAGCATTCTTTTCAGATTATGTCTCAAAGTCAAGTAACTCATGGTCGGTCAGCTCGGTTAGCATGTTGGTCAGCATAGTAAGGTCTTGGGTCAGCTTGGTCACCATCACAGTCAGGTCAGTCAGCATTACAGCAAATTTGGTCAGCTTCAAAGTCTTTTTGGGATAGCATCACTGTACTGTTTGTTCAGTTTCTCGGTTATGTCGGTAAGCATGTGGGTCAGCATGGTTAGGTACTGGATCAGCTTTGGTGCACGTAGGTACACGTAAGTACACGTAGGTACACGTAAGTTCACGTAGGTACATTTAAGTACACGTAAGTACACGTAGGTACACATAGGTACACGTATACAAAGTAACATTGCTTCGACCGAGATGGGTTAGCTGGGTCAGCAGTTAACGTTCAACTCAAAGAGCTGCTCGGTCAGCTGGATCAGCTTCAATGTCAGGCATGTCATCAGTACAGTAAGCTTAGTCAGCTTCAAAGTATGTTTTGACAGCATCACTGTACCGGTGGTTCAGCTGCTCGGTCAGGACGGTCAGGTACTGGGTTAGCTCGGTTAGCGTGTCGGTCAGCATAGTCAAGTCCTGGGTCAGCTGGATCAGCATCAAAGTCAGGTCGGTCCGCAGTACAGTCAGCTTGGTCAGCTTTAAAGTCTTTTCAGGTCAGCATCACTTTACATGTGGTTCAGCTTTCTCGTTCAGGTCGGTCAGGTATTGGGTCAGGACGGTATCAACTGCCCACAGGCCAGTCGCCATCCAACTTTGTTTTGCCAGGTCTTGCTTAAATGTGTTCTGCGTGTTACTGTTTTCGAAGGCACATATTCATAATTGAATGGCAATAACATTCTGAGTGTCACTGTTTTCAGAGCCATGTATTAATACTTGATTGTCACTTTGTTAAGAGGCACGTATTCCCACTTGAATGACAATAACAATCTAAGTGTCACTTTCTGCAGAGGCACGTATTTACACATGACTACCCGGGGAACGTTTTCACAATAGACTAGCTGAGGCACGTATGCACAAATAACTATAACAATGTGCGTGTCACTGTGTTCAGAAGCATTTATTAATAATTGAGTGATTGACAATAACAATCTGGGTGTCACTGTGTCCAGAGACACTTACTTACACATGGATACATGAGGCATGTATTCACACTTGAATGGCTATAACAATCTGAGTGACACTTTATTCAGAGTATTTATAATTAAATGGCAAGAACAATCTAAGCTTCAGAGGCACGTATTTATGCATGAATAGCGGAGACACGTATTAACAATTCTCTGGCAATAACATTCTGACTGTCACATTATTCGCACTTTATTTGTTCATAATCTGGACACTTTATGGGCAAAAGCTTTCATAGTTCGAAACGGTGTGTCATTCTCCATACATTTTTGCTTAAAGGCCTCATAAAGTGATGTCATATTGACACTTTGCCTTCTTCCCTCATTCCATACATCATGCAGAACTTCCAATTCTTTTGATGTCCATCGTTGCTTCCCTGATACAGATGCAGGTAGACATGTTGGCGCTCGCAACGATACCTCCTGATTATTGACAACACTGTCCTCCTCTGTTATCCGATTAACTATTCCTTCAACCACAATATTCGCATTTACACTAGATTCTGCTGTTTCTTCATGTTGTGTAGTTGCAGTTTTAGGTTCCAACAGTGTCATCCGAAAGGGAATAGAATGGTGTAACCTAAACACCTTAAATGTGTTAAAATTGGATAACAGGAGTTTGGACTGGATCTCTAGGTCACGCATGCGGTATTGATTGAAAGGCAGTTCTCTCATAAGCTTTTCCAACTGCTCATATTCCACGTACCAACCGTTCATCAATAGGGCAACACAGGAAACGAAACTTAACACTTTCACGAGATCTTCATCTGATAGATTCTCACCCGACATTTTTCTCGCACATTCTCCGATCCATGGAAAGGTGCTAGGTACTTTCTTTAATTTGCTAACATACACAATATGCCGCGTCTCCAGTGCGGCTCTGACAAGCGTCGAGAGAACAACTGCGGAGGAACGGAACTCAACATCATTTTCTTCTCTTCCAATAATTTTCCAAATACCGGACCGTGATGACCAGCTTAAAACGGCGTTACGATGGACATCGTACGTCTGGATGGCAGGAAAATGTTTAAGCCCCATTTCCACTAAGCCGTCCTTCAGAACACTTTGCAAATCAATATTCGACTTTTGTATCAGCTGACAAACACTACCATAAGCCATAGCTACACCCAATCTCCTCTGGCTACTCAGAAGATGTACAAGCTGCTCTATTGTCACTGCACCCGTCACTTGTACTCTTCTTGGCTTATCACTGAACAGCTCTTGCTTGAAATCTTCAAATCTGCAGAACGTTCCAACTTTTCCAACTTCAAACAGATCCCCAAGCAATGTATCCAACAGTCGACGTCCCAAAACAAAACCACTACTCTGCAAAATATCATGCATTCCCGCCGATCTTGATATCTTCTTGGCGATCAGTTCCGAACCAGTCCATATACTGCATGGAGGAAGGCTGTCTTCGAAGGCCATACAAGCTGTGCTGCTCTCTAACGCTAAAAAACCTAAATGGTCTGTGAGGCTTCGACTGGCTTCCAACTTTCCCGGTCCCAGATTCACGGAGTAACGGTGAGTTCGAAAGCAAAGCGGGTATCCCCATAACATTTTCTCCGCTGCCAGTTCAAATTGGAATGCTTGCCAAGTAGCTCCTATATTACCAGTGGAGGAAAATTTCTCGAATAACAAAGTCAGTTCACTAGTTAACCACAGTCCTATTTCTTGAACGCATTTAATCATTCCTGTAGGAAATGGCACCAACAAGGGTTGCTGCTCTAACAGAGCGAACACTTTGTCTATGTTCAAGCAATCACTTGCCATCACCACTTCTTTCAGCTCAGTCAGCTCTGTTACAAACTCCAGTCGACATGTACTTCTCTTCATAAGGTAAAAGTTAGTCTGTAAAGAGGAGATGTAATGCTCTGCATCTCTCCTAAATGCTGCCGATGTTTGCTTTGGGAAAACCATACCGCCTGCAATAGTGCCAGAAACTGGATGGAATCTTGTTCGAGGTCTATGGTGAGCAATGTCGGCATAAAACTGCACGAATCGGAGCTTTTCTGCATGATGGCATAAACTCCGCAGATCTTTGGAAATATCCATCGCTCTTCCATCTAAATTGCTTTGGTAGTTTCCACAATCACAGAAGGACGCGCACGTGCTTAGTACACCTCTTCTACCGACAACAGCCTGCAACCCATTAGTGGACCAGAACAAGTCCATATCTTCCGAACATATATCTATTGCAGAATGTACTGTGACCCGACTTATTTCATTAGCATCAAAGTCTTTCAAAGAAAGGCCGCCAGTCATTTTCTCTCCGAAACGAAAACAAAACAAAATTACTTCTAAATCACCAGCTACACGGCATTCGTCAATACAGTTTTGTAGTCCACTCAGGATCGTGCTACTGTCATCAGGCAGAACAAACATTTTCTCAACGTGGTTTATATCATTTTTCATTAATGTTCTCAACGTCATTTCACTTAAACAGAACTGATGAAGCTTTCTCCGAAACAACGCCATGATTGCCTGGAAATTTCTATAACTCATGTTCTTGAGAATTTCCTTTCGCAATTCTGAGACTCGTCTATCCATGCGAGGTACCATTCCGACCCAACATTCCCAGCCGTGCTCGTAAAACAACTGAAAACCAAAACTGTTATTAAAATTGGCCAGTTGCGCTCTGGAGTACAAAGGCAAATCCATGTGTTTTTTCAACATTGAATGAATCTCACGTACACTCATTAGCCCGTTATGTAACATTGTCAAATGCCGCACCGGCATCTTAATGGCCCTCAAAGATTTCAGTTCCACCACACATCCGTCCACGTCTGTTGAATAGTTCAGAAATACATGTTGTGCTACATTTTCGACAGTCACGCTACGAGCATAGATCTTTTCGCCTCGGTTTAAAAAAGACTTAACGCTTCCGTACTTTCCAAATGTATTTTGGAAATATTCATTCTCTTCCATGGCTTCAAAAAACCCTTCGCCTTCATCCACTTCATACAAGCTGTCAACCATCTGTAATATATACAACTGAGATTAAGTCAAAGATGCTTGGTATGTGTTAGTAAAGGTTGAAAGTTAATGATGGGTAAAGCGTGAAGGGTAATGCTGAGTAAAGGACCAATAATAATGGTGAATAAAGGGTCAAGGGTAATGGTCGGTAACAGGTGAATAGAATGGTTGGTAAAGTGTCAAGGGTAATGATAGGTAAAAGGTGCTGGGTAATGGTGAGTAAAGGGTCAAGGATTTTGATCATGGTAAGGGTATCAAGTAAGGTTAAGGGTAATAATGAGTAATTTATAAAGGGTAATGGTCAGTAAATGGTCAGGAGTAATGGTGAGTAAAGGGTCACGGTAATGTTCAGTAACGAGTCAAGGCTATTGGTTAAGTTGAGATAAGGGTCAGGATTATGGTAAAGGTAATGTTCAGGATAAGTGTCAGGGTAATGGTGAATACAATGGCAAGGGTAATGGTGAGTAACTAGTAAAGGGTAATGATCAGTAAAAGGTAATAGGTAATGGTGAGTAAGGAGTCAAGGGTATTGGTCAGGGTTAGGGTACTGGTCAGGGTAACGGTGGGGGTCAGGGTAGTAATGAGTAACGGGTGAAGGATAATGGTGGGTAAAGTGTGAAGGTAATTGTGGGTAAAGTGTGTTTGTCAAGGTAAGGGTAAGGGTCGGAGAAATTAATTGTTTTATGTCAAATAACTTAATCGTGTACGACAGCATTTGCAAAACATAACAACATATTCCATATATTTGGCTGAAGCTAGAGATATCCTAGTTTAATATTATTCAGGCTATGTTTCGGATTTGGTGTCACTTATATTAAAAACCAAGGCTAAATTTAAGTGTTGTACGGCAGAAAGACCACATAATTCCTTTTTTTAATGGTATTTATTGGAATAGGTATAATTATCTTGAAAGTAATGTCTACGGACATTTCATGTTGAAAACACCGTTTCTCGTCCTATCACCAAAGTTAAGCAATGAGCCCGGTAAGTACTTGGATGGGTGACCGCCTGCGAATACTCGGTGCTTTGGACCAAAGACGGGTAAGCTGGGTCACGAGTAAGCGTTCAGCTTAAGCAGCATTTTTTTCAGATAATGGGTCAAAGTCAAGTTACTCATGGTCGGCTAGCATGTTGGTCAGCTCGGTCAGGTACTGGGTCAGCTTGGTCAACATCTAAGTCAGGTCGGTCAGCAGTACAGTCAGCATTGGAACAATTCTCCTTTTGCCTTAGTGTTTTCGATTTCTTCAAACAGATTCATTGTACTGGTTTTTTTAAAATTTAATTCGTCGTATTTGTCACTATATGTTATTGCAATTTAGTGTAAAATCACTGTATTCAGCAGTGCGGTGAATTAATGCAAAGGGATACAACCAGATGATTATTATGGAACAAGGATACTTGGTCTTAAACTATAGCCAGGACCCATATATATATACCAGACCATGTATCATATTAATATAGCCATGGCCATAGGGTCTCGGACCCGGTCGAAAATCTATTATAAATGATACAATGTACAGGTTTGAACCCTTATCCTTATGTTTGATCACATACTGTAAGCCCTAGAAATGCCCTAGATGCTTGCTTTTGATTTTAAACGGTAGTCAGGACCAATACGTACCAGACCCCGTATCATAATAATAAAGTCATGGTCATAGGGTTTCGAACCCGGTGGGAAACCTATTTCAAATGATGAAATTTATAGGTTCGAACCTTCTGGTCGACGTATAATCGCATGCTGTGATCCCTATGGATATCACAGGAACTTGATTTGAGTTTTAAACTGTTGCCAGGACTTATATACGTACCAGACCATGTATCAAAGTAATATATTTACGAACATGGGGGCTCGGACCCGGTACAAAAACGTTTAAAAATGTTGTAAATTACAGATTCGAACCTTCCGGCCGACATAAAATCGCATGCTGTGAACCTTATGGCTATCTCAGGAACTTTATTTGAGTCTTATACTGTAGCCAGAACCTATACGTACCAGACCATATATCCTATTAATATGGCCATAGCCATAGGGTGTCGAACCCGTTTGAAAAGCTATTATAAATGATAAAATTAACAGGTTCGAACCCTCGTTTGGGACATTTTATCACATACTGTGAACCCTAGTGATGCCCCAGGTGCTTGCATTTGTTCTTAAACTGTAGTCAGGACACATACGTACAAGACTATTTATTATATTAATAAAGTCATGTCAATATGGTCTCGAACCCAGTGGAAAACCTGTTTCAAATTATGAAATTTAGAGGTTCGAGACTTATCGGGTGACATATAATTGCATCCTGTGAACCATATGGTTGTCCCAAAAACTTGGTTTCGGTCTTTAACGTTGAAAAGTACAGGTTTCAATTGGTGTTCAACGATCAGACTTCAGTGTATTTCTTAATACTTCGTTAATTTAATACACATTTTAAAACAAAGTTTATATATCAATATATCAATATACAAAAAAAATAAAAGAAACATTATAATTATTATTTTTTAATACTCACCTTCACATTACGTTATCCAAATTATGTCATATATATATAACAATTTACTACATATAACAAACAGAAACTGAAAGGCACGGTTAACCCGCCACTTTTAGAATTCCTATAACTTGCTTAAATTAGTGAGTACCGTTCTGAAAATGTGTTTGATAGCAAAATGATGCACATGAATTCGTTCGAATATATTTTTACGAAATGCATGTTTTGCACGTGCAACACAAACAAATGATTTTTAAAACGTGTTATTGGTGTTTACACAACGGCTATCACAAGAGGGTTTTGAAAAACACAGCATTTATAATATATTATTGGTAC
>JASEVX010000222.1:60000-63050 GCA_031761405.1 Serripes groenlandicus | reverse complement strand
TGTTTTCCAAAACGATTCAAGATTTTCATCCCAATATGGTTTATAACATTTGTATCTTTTACGCGTTGTTTTTGAGCAGTCCACAGATGGGATGTTTTTGTTCATATCTTTAAACAAAGTTGAACGAAAATCATCGTATAAATTGTCTACATCGGATTGACTTTCACGACATAACTCAATATTTCTTATTAAACGTAAAAATGCTTGTTTTGAGAGGTCTGTCTGTAAGAAGTCATGTGGAATTTGGTTAAGTTTATATTTCCTAGTATTAAAGAATGGCTTGGTTGTCTGCATTCCTTCCTTTAAATTATTAACCGTGTATGACTGATAATTGTATGTCATCTTGAGAAATGAGTGATCCGGTAGTTTACACCTATCCCCAATTAATTGAAACAGGTTTTCTGCCTCGCATATCGTTGCAGGGGAGATAACACGGAAATCCGAACAACCTCTGAAAACACTCATGCGGTACACATAGATAGTCCACCACTGATCGGACTTTTGTCGTGACAGAGGTAAAAACTGCGGTCGTGTCTCTCTATATCGGATCGCCCGTTCATGACACACATCTTCGAGTCAATCAAAAACTCAGCAAAGGTCTGTCCGTGCTTGATTTACTGTTTTATCTAATACCCTCCGTAGAGGAATAGTGTCAATATCATTAATTAAGTCCGACAATTCCCCCATTCTAGAATTAAACATCTACCACATAAAAAATATACAGTCAACTGTGTTCTAACAAATACATTTGTCCAAGCAGATGCGCAAAAAGTCCGTAGCATTTCTTCCCCATGGTGAATTTTCAGGTAAGGCAAATATACACTAAAAACGACCATGTGATGTAGCTAGTATCTATTTCGGTCAATGACAATCCCAATATGCCATCATATGATCGGTCAATGACAGATATCTTAAAGTGTTCGAAAAGTACATTTTTTTACAAATATTCCCACTCCACCCGATCCTTTTGGAGCATTCACGTGAGTTGTTTGTCTGTTGAATCCATAAAATGCATAATCATTTAACGAAATAGTTTGATCCTTTTTCAAATGTGTTTCATTTACGCATACAATATCCGTGGAAATGTGCTCTATCAGCTTCTGTCGCAAAATATGATTTGAATCTGTCCATCCACCAACATTGATATGGGAAATCGTAATTTTCTGTTTTTCCGACCGGGTATGATGTTAACCACTTTGATTACTTGCTGACTGGGGTTGGATTTGGGTAGTCTTTCTTGACAATGCGTCCATTCGCTGTGACACGGTATGCATTACCGTTAGGAATTTCATTCAATATAGTCTTTGCATTTAGCTCGAGAATTCTCTCTGTATGTGTTTTACTACCAAATATAGACACTTTATTATACAACTTTGTAGTTTTTAAATTGGCTTTAGCACGTAATACACTTACTTTTTGATCTACAGTCTCAAATGCAATTTTCAGTGGAAGGAACCTTACCGATGTCACGGTCTTTTGCATCTAGCGACATCTGTGATGTGGACAGTTCTATGAAGGTTCTTACCTAAAGTGTTTATTCAGTTCCTGCGCTGTTTTCGATTGGAGATTTCTGTCGGTGACTCGGCTAAATTAACGGCGATGACCCGTTAATTCACTGTTATTAACTGATTGGTCCCCACATCCAATACACTGTTTAAGTGAATCAAATTCACACTCATTTTTTGAAATTTTGAATCGTATTCAGCAAACTGCAAATCAATGTCCACTTTTACCGCCTTGATTTTATCGTCTATTGTTGACTTGCACAAAGGAATCGTAAGTCCCGGGGAGTCCCTTTTACGTTTACTCTCCTGATGAGGAGTTTTGTTCATGTTGAATACACAAACAGTTACATATCGATGTTAGACATCGACAACACGTTACACCGACAAAAATCCATTCTAAATCCTTTCTAAATCCTTTCCTTTTTATATTTCGTCTCTCACGATTATTTTTTCCAACCTCCTAGACCGGAAGCGGAAGTAATGTAACGGTATATATTAACTGAATGTGGGAATATCAAGGTATTCATAAACATAAAATGTTTATAGGCATATTTAAGCAATGGGTTGTTCATAATTGTATACAAACGTGGGTAAAGTGATTAGGGTTAGGGTTACTAAATAGTAACGTTTTGTCACTTTTGTACAAATTTAATGTTGTGCCCGAGCAAATATCTAGAAAAAGTAATACCATTATTATTTGATGTTTATGTATACATTTTGTTTATGTAATTGTATGTAAATGAAATCCTTCTCACCATACAATGAATCCTCAGCAGACGATCTTGAGACCATAATCACAAAAACATGATTTGTCTCTAGTAATAAAGATATACTCTATTAAAGCGATGAGTGTATAGTGGCAAAAGGAGAACTTACTCATAACCTTTTTTAACTCTTGCTCATTTAAGATTGCAATAATTGAGGCTGAAAGCTAAGTGACGTTACCATCATAAATCTTTATTTCCTCCTATACAGAAGATTTCATTTTATAATTTATAATACAAACAATACAATATACATATAAACACAATTTATTACAAAATTATACGAGAGAGAGAGAGAGAAGAGAGAAGAGAGAGAGAGAGAAGAGACGAGAGAGGATGAGAGACGAGCAGAGAGAAGAGGAGGAGAGAGACGAAGAGAGAGAGAGAGTCAAGAGAAGAGGAGAGAGACAGAAGAGAGAGAGAGACAGAGTAGAGAAGAGACAACAGAGAGAGAGAGAGACAGAGAGAGACGAGAGAAGAGAGAGACAGAGAGACGAGAGAGAAGAGACACAGAGAAGACAGAGAGACAGACGAGAGAGAGAGAAGACAGAGAGAGACAGAGAAGAGAAGACATGAGAGACGAGAGAGAGATGAGAAGGAGAGAGACAGACAGACAGACAGACAGACAGACAGACAGACAGAACAGACAGACAAGACAGACAGACAGACAGACAAAGAGACGAGCGAGACGAGACGATAGAGAGAGAGAAGAGACGAAGAGAGAGAGAGAGAGCGAGGACAGACAGACAGACGGACAGACAGACAGACAGACAGACAGACA
>JASEVX010000222.1:0-57500 GCA_031761405.1 Serripes groenlandicus | reverse complement strand
GCAAAAGGGAGACATTGCTCATATCCCGTTGAGATAAATAGTCATGTTAGAGATAAATAGTACTGTTGAGAAGATAAATAGTTCCGTTTAGACAAATCGGGTTTAAAAAGAAACAAAACACACTTTTGTTTTCTCTTTCGAGCTCACTTGAGCACGCAGTGATCAAGGTGAGCAATTGTGATCACATGTTGTCCGTCGTTTGTCGTCAACACATGCCTTGATAACACTCAACAGGCTACATTTTGCATCCGATCTTCATGACAATTTATCAGAACATTCATCTTCATCAAACCATAGACAAAATTCGAAACTGGGGTCATATGAGGTCAGAAAACTAGGTCACTGGGTAAAATTGAAGAGAAAATCTTGTTAACCCTCTGGAGATTGCATTTTTAAGTTAAGCATGTCGAAACTTTATTAGAATGTTTGGCTTGATGTTATGTAAGCCAAGTTGGGTCATGTAGGGTTAAAATGTAGTTCACAAGGCCAAATTGAAGGAGGTGGGATAGTTAGAATATAACTTCTGTTTCAGATTTGCCGTTGATCTTCTGGGGGATATTTAGGCTCCTACCTCTAAATATATCTCATATTACCCTAATAAAGCCTATGTTGTTGGTGCTCAAAAGAGTCATCTAAGACGCTTCGTTTGAATCAGTACCAACATCAAAGGGTTAGAGTTTCAGATATTGATTTTAGAACATCAAATACACACTTCATCTACAGATATGAAATCGCCTTGGTGGTCAGTAGAAATTTAATAAATGGTAGCTATGGCTTCCCCTCCTTGGCGCTCAGAGTCAGTGGTCAGCCATTACGACGGACTCGATGGTGTCAGGATAAATGGACAAGTATTACTGGTAATTTAACCATGAAACGGCGTGATATAACTGTGAAAATTATTGAACACGTTATAAAACACCATACAAACAAAGAAGTAGAGCTCTGAGCTCTTTTCATTATGTTTGCAGTTTAAGATGATGAAGCACTTGCTCACAGTGGAGACGTTGTTCAGGTTCTCACCCCAAGTCCATCTGTATTATAATCAAAGGGTGCCAAATTACCCCCTTTAAGCATTCAGGAAGCATCATCTTTTAGCGGAAACGGAAATTACACCATACCCACAATGCCATCAAGTACACCGGAAATGGCAGTGAGACCCATCTGCACGAAATGCAACAAACGGTTTAATAATGTTCAGAATTTGAAATTCCACATGATGATCCACGCCGGCGTCCGTCCGTACCCCTGTACGTACTGTCCGAAGAGATTCAGTCAGAAAAACGTGCTTGACCAACATTTATTAACACAAACAGGCCAGAAGCCGTTCGCTTGTTCGATTTGTGGAAAAATATAGACATGAACAGACGCATGTGCGTGATAGGATGTTAAAATAAGGGGCAACAATATAAAGACATAAACAGGCGCACGGGCATACAGATGCAATTAACTATACTATTGAACAAAGGGGACGAACATTTGTTTGAAAATCAAACTTTCAATACAAGTCCTCTTCTATAATAAAACTAAATATATCTGATCATGTGACAACCAGAAAAGGGGTCTCATAGCATATGCCTTTACCCAAAATGTACATTAACTGTCCTTCTACATGAAATATAAATAGCCAAGAAGTTAAGGCATCCGATTCGAGAGTGGGAGATCGAATGATCAAATCGAAGTGGCGACAATTGGGTCCTTTCTGATATTTCTGTTTGGTTAGCCACCAGCTAGTTAAATCATTGATCCGCATGTCTGCCTGCGGCATTTAGGTGGGAAACGTGCTTTTTTTATACACTGGTTGATAATACTTACGTCAACGTATATAGCGTTGATATAGTCTGACTTGGACTTCTGGTTATATTTGAAAAATCTGGGTCTATGGGCATCGCCTAGACGTAAAAATAAACCCATATAACATGTTGTGAAAGGTTTAGTTATACATTTTGTACTTTTGAGTTTTACATATCATTCCTTAGTTTCTAGCCTTGGTTCGTTGGTTTGAACTCCGACTCGGAACTCGGTCCTTCATTATTTTCTCCGAACATTGACAAACGTCTTAATCACTAGTGTCGTTCATCCTCTACCAATGGGCTAAATAGTCTATATGGAAAGGAAACTAGTTACCTGGGAAGATTGTTATGTGGATTACTAGTTCGAGAAATACAGGAAAAGCACTTTAGGTGAACTGAATGCCGAGATATAACTGAACTACTGTTGAAAACGGTGTTTAATTTTAACCAAACAAACACTATGTATTTCTAAATAATATCTTAAGATAAAGCGGCGACAAATTTACGAGGAGATATACAATGGCGAAGTAATTGCTAAGTAATTACTTATTTAACACACATGCATTTATTTGTAGTCTTGAAATTAAATGAAGACTTTTCCACTTGCAGAGTATTTTGATACATTGGCACCAGACGATTTTTTTGGAAAGCATTGTGACAACAGGATTAATTGCTTATCATGAGGAATTTCGCGTTTTGTCCAATAATTGTTTTGCATTTATTTGTAGTCTTGAAATTAAATGAAGACTTTTCCACTTGCAAAGTATTTTGATACATTGGCACCAGACGATTTTTTTGGAAAGCATTGTGACAACAGGATTAATTGCTTATCATGAGGAATTTCGCGTTTTGTCCAATAATTGTTTCGCGTTTTGTCCCATCCTATCCAATAATTGTACTTTACTTTATAGAGGTTTTTTTTTATATGTTTGAGTTGATCAAAGTCGTCTGCTTCTGCTTCAGATGTGTTGTATGTGGGAAAGAGTTAATCATTTCTTCTAAAAATCTTGTCTCATCCACTTCCACCAAACTCATTCCCCCACTCAACCATTCCCATCAAACTAACTTGATAAAAAACTCCCTCATTGTCCAGACCGTTTTGCCAAAGTTCAAATCACCATGACGAAATTGTATTTTATCAACGTTTGCCAGGAATCCGCGGCTGCCGAGAGGTTAGCGTCGGACCATCGGAACCGAGCGTCCCGGGTTCGATCTTCAGTTGCGGTACGACAGTCTTGGGGGCATGTCCTTGGGCAAGGGCACATTTCCTGGCCTAGTACCGGTTTGTTTACCCAGGAATCATGATTAAAGGGACCTATCGCCGTGATATAACTGAAATAATGTTGAAACGGCGTAACACCCCAATAAAAAACAAAACAAAAAACAGCAAGAAAACCCCTTATTATCCGATGTTATGAAGCATGTGCCACCAATATAGAGCCAGGCGAGCCTAGCATCGATGCCGTCTGACCAGGATATATAATGGTGCTGCCGAATTCAACATGTTTATCTTGCTATTCCTAAAATAGGCTATGAAATCTTCCAAATGCTTTATTATTCATTATTGGATTAATGAAGAATCAACTTACTTTGAAAACAACACAAACAAGTCATAATAATGTACGTACTCATATATGTAAGGTCAGGATAAGGTTACTTTTGTCAAGCTATACAAAAATAATCCTATTACTGTAGTACATTCATGCAACTGATATTTGTGTTAGAAGTGACAACTGATACTTGTGTTAGAAGTGACAACTGATATTTCTGTTAGAAGTGAGAACTGATACTTGTTTTAGAAGTGACAACTGATACTTGTGTTGGAAGTGACAACGGTTATTTGTGTTAAAAGTGACAACTGATACTTCTGTAAACAGTGACAACTGATACTTGTGTTAGAAGTGACAAATGATACTTGTGTTAGAAATGACAACTAATACTTGTGTTAGAAGTGACAACTGGTACTTGTGTTAGAAGTTACAATTGATACTGGTGTTAGAAGTGACAACTGATACTGGTGTTAAAAGTGACAAGTGATACTTGTGTTAGAAGTGACAACTGATACTTGTGTTAGAAGTGACAACTGATATTTGTGTTAGAAGTGACAATTGAAACTTGTGTTAGAAGTGAAAACTGATACTTGTGTTAGAAGTGACAAACGTTCCTTCCAGGAATACTCGCGCCTTTTTTGTTTTTGTATTTTTCTTTCCCGTTTTTATCGATTGCCTTCTTTTCTTTGTCACCATTTATAGAACATAAATGGTTCCCAGAAGCTGCAACCAAATTCAAACAATTACAACATAAACTGTGTGTGGTAATGAATATTTTGATATTGCCCTTAACCCATTCCATCATTTAAATGTTTTCGGACGCCTCTGCAGCAGACAACATTTGAAAACACTGTGACAATCAAAACTAGCAATTTCTCCTTTTGCCACAATGTTTTCAACGCAATGTTTGTGCCTAGATGTTTTTAAAGTCGTCTGCTGCAGACATATGACATATAACGTTTTTTATTCTATAATGTTGTTTTCATTATCATAATAATAATAATAATAATGGTAACAGCGCCATCAACAATAATCATAATAGTATTGATAATAATATAATATGATATAATAAATATAATATATTATATTATGAAATAAATTAAATAAATCATTTTATTTAACATTAGAAAATGAGAAAACCTACTTGAAATTGTTCTTGAATCTCATCCGTATTAACAGTACAGAAGTCCATGCTGGCAATTTGGTCGCATTTATTGGTAAGTGAATGGCTAAGAGCGTAATGTAAGAACCGGTATTGTTCCTGACACACATTTTACACCAAAATATTCTCTATGAACTTTTATATGACTTTGTTTGAATGCTATCTTACGCCGATTTCAACAAGTTTTCAAGTATATCACAACGTGTCATTGGTACTAGATCGTGAACAATTGATTAATTAATCCTGACATCTGCGAGTCAGTCATTTTTCTTACACCACCAATGTTGAGAGTCAAGGAGGAAAAGCCATTACTATCATTCTTATAGTCTTTGATATGATCCGACGTTTATAACTGCTTCACTAGGAAAATACACTGCAAAATAGAATTGAAGCCCCACGAATAATAAAAGCTCCCTTTTTCCGACGCCGTAACATTAATCTCATAATTGCCAAACCAGCTCACATTTCGGAACAACGCGCCACATTCTGGAACAGGACAAACATCAACACTCGAAATACAGAAATTTAATAAAGTAAAATATGGTACAGGGCAAAAGTCGAAACTCGAACTCAGAGCAGAAAGATATTTTATATAATATTGTTATTTTATTTTATCTGGATTTTACACCGTTTTCAAAATAATTTCAGTTATATCAAGGCGACTGTTCACTTATTCATGATCACTGGATAAACAAATCAGTACTAGGGTAAGAAGTTTGCCTTACCTAAAGGCACTTCACCATGACCGTAGCGACTTGGGATCTCACCCGGGCCGTCGGTTACAATCCCCATTGCTAACCACTAGGCCACGGCTGATTCATAGACAAAGAAAAAAGACAAATGAATCATACCACATTCTGGACCATTAAGACTCGGTGACCCCGTAGACCGAGAACACAGCCGTACACGTCAACATAGTTCTCACTCCGTCCTTCTCGGGTGAGAATGTCCAGTGCTATATATGTACCCGTACGACCGATCCCCGCACTGTTGGTAATATATCATAAATAAGTATTAAAGGTTAAAAAGTCCAATGCTATATGTGTACCCGTACGACCGATCCCCGCAGTGTTGGTAATATATCATAAATAAGTATTAAAGGTTAAAAAGTCCAATGCTATATACGTACCCGTACGATCGATCCCCGCACTGTTGGTAATATATCATAAAAAAAGTATTACAGGTTAGAAAGTCCAGTGCTATATATATACCCGTGTGATACCCTAACCCTATTGAACCCTTTCGTGACCTGGTTAATGCCAGTTCAAGTAAGGGTTAAATATATCTATAGACCGCGCCTCCCCGCGTGAACCATGCCATGTTCTAAACGACAGTAATTGTCATGTAGAATTACGTACCAAATTAATTAGTGTCAACGGTGTAGACTGCTCGCAATTAAACCCCAGTTGACCCTAATTAAGGTGGGGACTCTTATACACGATGTCTGGCTCCGAATGCGGTATAAATACAGGACGTCCCTGTATTTAGAGCAGCTCGGTTACAACCATGATTTAGACCTGTTTTAGGAACTGTACGAATAAAACATAGAAACTTATATTGTCTTAGTGATCAGTTATTATACCACACAGATACTTTTTGGCGCACGTGATCAGGACGAACAACAGAAGTACTACCACAACACATACGGCTCAGCAACGAATAGTAAGTGAATATTTTAGACTATTTCTTCTCTTTTATATTAGTCAACCAACATGGAAAATGAAGGAAATGCAGATGATTTCAAAGTACTTTTTAAAAGCATTTCGGAACAGTTAGTAAATTTAGGATTACACGGCGCGACGGATTTCGTTCCTATTTTTGACGGAGAACATTCAAAATTCAAAGATTGGGTTAAAGCAATAGAGAAATGCGCGTTAGTAAATAATCTCCCTGACCATAAAAAGAAACTTGTCGCGTATAGGTTTAGTACGGGGACGGTCTCCGATTTTATACTCCGAAACATTCAGGAAGCCCCACAAGCAGAGTGGGCACAGCTAAAAACCGCCTTAGCCGACCGTTTTAGCGTTATTACTGACACACACATTCATTTTTCGCGACTTAGAAATATACGACAAAACAGTACTGAAAGCATACAAGATTTCGCTGAACGCATCCTTGTTTTGGCTCAAGACGCATACTCAGGCTTCGACACAGCCGAACATTTAGTTAATCATCAGACAGTAGGTTTTTTTGTTGACGGACTAGCAGACGAAGGAATTCGCCAAAAACTGACTAGGGAAAACCCGACCTCTTTCCAAAATGCAGTATCATCCGCGATAAATGAGTACAATGTAAGAATTAGATTTAAATTACGATCTTATGAGATAAGACAAACTCTCCAACCTACGCAACCCCGCGATACGCAAGATTTACTAAATTCTGAACAACCTATGGAGGTAGAGGCAGTTAGACGAAGAATTGTCTGTACTTTTTGTAACCGAAGGGGTCATATTAGCAATAATTGTCGTAAACGTTTAGGACACATCAATACAATTAAAACCGAATTACAAGGCCAACAATTTCATAATGATAGACAACGACAGCCTAGTTGGGGTCCTAGCCATCAATTTCAAAACGATAGGCAACGTCAGACCAGTGGAACAAATTGGGGTTCAGGGCAATATTATGAGAAAAGGGGAGATTCCAGACCCCCGATATGCTGTTTCTTTTGCGGGAAACTGGGTCATCGCCAACCCGAATGTAGGCAATATTTACAGTTAAGAACAAACCCAGATAACAGTTATCACAACCAAAAAAACTCCCAAACTTCGGCTGTAAACGGGACAACAGTCCGAAGAAATTAGATTCTATTCAGTTCAACGCTCATTTGGAGGAGAACGATATTCCCAATAGTTGCTTAATCAATTTACAAAATATTACTTTACGATCATTAATCGATACTGGGGCTTCTTTTTCACTAATACACAAACGCATTTTTAAAACTCTCAAACCACAAGTGGATTTAAACAAGACTGGAATAAGATTAAGTTCAGCATCAGGCGACGCAATCAAAGTTCTAGGCACGGCACATTTAGAAATGAAGATAAATAAATTAAAAATTAGCCATACTTTCATCGTCGCAGATAATTTATCACGCAATTGCATTCTTGGCAAGGATTTCTTAGCCAAAAACAGTTGTAGGATATATTTCGATCTAAATTGTATTAGAATAAAGGACCAATATGTGCCCTTACAAAATGATGCCTGTATAGCCTCTTTGGTACGTCTGTGTAAAACGGTAACTCTAAAACCTCAAACTACATATAGACTCCCTTCTAAACTAAAACAAAACCCCTCTATTTCGAACAATTCTGTATACGAAGTTACCACAATAGACAAGGGATTTCTAACAGACGAACCTTTTATAAAATTGACGCCAAGTCTATCTACCGTAACTCAAAAACGTCGCATTCCAGTAGTGCTTACAAACTTCTCAAATAAAACGATCAAGATAAAGCGATTAAACCCATCAATAAAGAAACATCGGTAAAAAGCTTGACAACAGACCAATCCGAGCGTCCAGCTCTGCATATCTGCTCAGTCAATAGCAACGTCACCGATGGAACTTTAACCAATATACAATCTCCCCGAGAACAGGTTAACGTCCCTTTAAACAAAAGTAGGGAAGTAGGAGAATTAATAGATAATTATGCTGATATTTTTTCAAAAGACGAGTTTGATTTGGGTAAATATCCCCACGAAAAAATAGCCTTACATACAAAAGAAGACACTCCCATAAGGTCCAGACCATATCGTGTTCCATTTCTAGAACGGGACATTTTAAAGAAAAAAATCGGCAATTTATTAGATGCAAACATTATACGCCCATCCCATAGTGAATATAGTCAGCCATGCATACTAGTAGACAAAAAAGACGGCTCTAAAAGGCTCGTCATCGATTTCCGCCGTTTAAATTCCATAGTTAAGTGCACAAGCTACTCACTCCCAAGAACGGACGACATATTAGCGTCTTTAAACGGAACCAAATTTTTCACGACTTTAGACCTATTAAACTCGTATCACCAAATCGAACTTATGGAGGCCGACAAGGGAAAGACCGCCTTCACTACACCCTTTGGCTTATATGAGTTCAACAGGTTACATTTTGGCATAAATTTAGCGGGTGGCCGCTTCCAGAGTATATTAAACAAAGTGCTACAAGGGTGCGAAAGTTATGCCGTCGCATATTTAGATGATATTCTGATCTATAGTACAAACGAAGTCGACCACCTCTATCACATTGAGGAGATTTTCCGAAGGTTAAGAGATAACTGTCTAAAGTTAAAAGCAAAGAAATGCACCTTTTTTAAAGATTCCATTATATATCTAGGTCATGAAATTAGCGTAAACGGCATTTCACCTGACCACCAAAAAATAAAGGCCCTTAGAAACATCAAAATTCCAAAATGCGTAAAAGACGTAAGGCCATTTTTAGGTTTCACTGGTTATTACAGAAGATTTATAAAAAATTACGCAGAAGTAGCAATCCCTTTAACTCAATTAACACACAAACACGTGAAATTCCAATGGACTCAGGAATGCACTACTAGTTTTCAGGAAATCATAAAAAGATTAGAGCAAATGCCCATTTTATCTCACCCAGATATTTCTAAAGAATATGTCTTATACTGCGACGCTTAGATCAGTCGGTCGGGGCAGTTTTAACTCAAAATACGTCTACTTTAGAAAACGGTGAAAAACCTTTGTACTTCCTCAGCCACGCGCTCTCGAGGACTCAAAAGAAGTACAGCACTATAATGAAGGAGACATTCGCAATTGATTATGCACTAAAGAAACTAAATTGTTACCTTCAGGGAGCTAAGTTCACTATCAAAACAGATCATAAGCCATTAGTACATCTGTTGACAACAAATTTCGACAATAAACTATTACAGCGTTATGCTTTGAATATCTCCTGTTATGATTGCAAGATAGAATACATACCCGGAAACAAAAACATAGCCGCTGACTTCTTGTCACGCGAAATATCACATACATCTGACAACTTTTGTTCAGACAACCCCCATACTATAAACGTAATAAATAATGCGGATTTAAATGCGAAACAAATAGCCGAAGCTTCTAAGGAACCTTCGCCTTTAGAAAGTTCTGAAATCACAGAATTATCAAAATTAAACTTAAGTCAAGAACAAGATTTTGATGAAGATATTTCAAAATTAAAGGATCGCGTAAGGACAAATGCCTTAACAAGGAATGAAAATAGAAGATTCATTATAATCGACGATATTCTCTATTTCGTCACTAACCCTGATAACGATATCATCACCCGCATGTACATTCCTAAACACCTAAGAAACCTAGTCCTACAGGCTCGACATGAAATTGGTCACCCAGGGATAAGCAGGATATACGATATTATCAAAAAAGATTTCTACTGGCCGAATTTATTCAAGGATATAAATTTCTATGTGGGAACATGCGTCCCGTGTCAAACGGTAAATCTGAAACAAATTAAAACGTCTTTGGGCGACGTCAGTATTCCACCATACCCCATTTGCGGAAGTTAGCATAGATTGTCAAGGCCCCTTTAACGAATCAGCCCTTGGAAATAAGTACTTAGTTTTTCTCTACGAGCTTACAGCTTTCCCCGAAGTTATCCCGACAAAGGACATAACTGCAGAGACGATAGTAAACGCATTCTTTGAAAATATCTTTTGGCGGTACGGTTGCCCTTTAAAGGTAAAAACCGATAATGGCCCGTGTTTTATTGCAAAAATGTTCCAGGAGACAATGGCAGAATTACACATAAACCACACTAGAACAACGATTTATTGCCCTGCGAGTAATGGTCGCAATGAACGCTCGCACGCAACTCTAAATTCCATCCTAACTAAGCTAATACCAAAGAATCGAGATTTATGGGACGTCATGATTGGGCCCGCTCTGGGAGGATTACGTTTTAACGTATCAGAAAGCATGAAACAGAGCCCGTTTTTCCTACTTTACGGAAGAGACGCAATCCTACCTATAGATAACCTATTGGGTCGTAGACTAAAATACTATGGCACTGATTTCCACAAAGAAATGTTAGAACGCAACCATCAAATTTACAGGGACGTTTATAAATCAATTATTAAGTCACGGTCGACCCGAAATACATACGCAAATAAAAGCAGACACGAGGTCGATATACAAATAAACGACGCAGTTTACATAAAAAACCATGTCCGTAAGGGTAAACTGGCCCCACATTGGAAACCATACTTCAGAGTCATACAAATTAAAGGCCCAAAAACCCTAGTAGTTAAAAACCAGCTAGACAATCAACTTATTACAATTAGCATAGACGATGTTAGACTTGCAAATATAAATGAATGGGATATCCCCGTTTCAAAAGAGTTGGACCCTAGTCCAATCAGAAATTGTCGATACGTACTTCCACAACTAACGAGTTATTCAGAAGTAACTGATGCAATCCAAATTCATAATAGGCCCCGTAACCAAGCAAAAAAACTACTGTCACGAAGTCAAAGGGATAAGTTATCGTCAAGAAGCGAATTTTCCCATGGCGAGGTTTCGCTCGGTGATATTTAGCGAGACGAAGATTCAGAAGACAGAATTATTAAATAAATAATTAAGAGGTTGTTTAGAACCCTCGGAATGTTGAATTGAAAATAGAATATTAAATGTCCTGTAAAACCTTTTACAGCAGTGGTATTAGTAAATACGCAAGAAAGTGTTATGTAGAATATAGAATAAATACAATGTCCTGTTAATTACAGCATTTACACTTGTGAGTATAAGGAAGTTACCTGCCTGATTAGATAACAGGTAAAACAAAGTCCATGTCCACGCGTTTAGCACAAAATTCACTAACAAAGGGTGTTAACCCAATTACGACGTGGTTTAAAAGTAGTTAAACACGTTGTCCAAATATGACATGTTTAAAAAGGAAAATAAAACACATGTTTGTCCAAGTCGACCCTGACGGTCGTTACGACTTTAAATGTACATTAAAAAAGTTGCGCAACCCTGTAAAAATAGCTCTCACCCCTGATTGGATAATTACCCTACGTTAAAAAGCGATAATTACCACCCATATCATACTTGTAAATATTCCCCATCCCTGATTGGATAATTAACCTAAGATAAAGAGCGATCATTACCGCCCATATCACGCTTGTATATATTCCCCATCCCTGATTGGTTAATATGTTTAGATAAAGATCTATTGATACCTATTCCTGATTGAATAATGGGTTTAGATAAATATCTATTGTTATCCACATGACGTATTACGTATACGACCTTACATTTCAATTAAGCGGATGTCCGCAAGTTTTATCACTTGTCAGTTAGGTCTGCCATTCCCGCCTATTCATAGTTCTGATTACGTCAGAAACAACCTGAGGCAGCCTCCTAACGGACATCTTATTTATATCTTTACAGGTGAAGGATGCACCTACGTATTCCCTTTATCCTAGTCGCCTGTACAGCGTAAGTTTTCCCCCGAACAGACAGTTCTGAGGTCACTTTTAAAAACCACATAATGTTTCGAAATTTAAGAGAAATTTCGACCTCTAAATCACACTGGAAAGTCGCCCTGCTCATAGATTTGCACGCCTTCCCGGCTTTCCTGTCAGACCTAGAGTTAGAGTGTGAGAAGTTGTATTTACTTGCAGATAAGACGGTACAACATTTACAAACTGACACAGTACCGAACTCGCTACCATTAATTCGCACCTTACAGGAAATACAATCCCATTCTTTAAGCTCTAAATCAGAAAAGAATAACATAGCAAATGATTACCAGAGTTTGATTAAACTCATCCGCAATAGAGACAAACGGTCACTTTTACCACTAGGGGGCGTTTTTAAATTCCTCTTTGGAGTAGCAGATAATAACGATATTATAGGGATAAAACACAATATCGCGACTTTGGCCGGTTCACAAAAGAAAATAGTGCACATACTAGACCATAGCTTATCAATATTAAATATAACTCGTCATGACGTGTCACAAAATAGAGATTCCATAAACGCACTCATGATAGCGCTACGTGATATTCAAAGCGAAATTGCTAAGCAGGTTAACAAAATCGAAAAGCAACTTCTACAAATCTCAAGTTTCCAAGAAATTATTTCTGCCATACATTTGATGTTCATAGAAATTAAAGACCTTTTAAGTCGTGCCCGCGTACACGTTCAAGATTTCAAACTAAAACTAGACTTACTGTCTTTTAAAAGATTGACCCCGTCGATTTTAGACCCTGCACAGCTGTTTAGCCTTTTAAATGAAATAAGAGACCAGATACCACCAAGTTTTATGATGACCCAAAAACCGACAGACGACTTATGGCTTCTATACAAATCATTGAAAGTCTCAACGATAACGAGCAACGACTTCCTATCCGTAATTTTGACTATTCCTTTGAAACCAGTAGGCAGTACACATAAGCTAATCCACGCATATCCGATTGAAATTCCCCTAATAAATACGACCTTTCAGGTGGAAAAAAACGAAAGTACTAAACCACTGACGGCCTCAATCAGAATCGAATCAAACTATTTTATAGTAAACGAAAAGAATTCCCAGTTTGCACTGTTATCTGATATCGAAGCAAATGACTGTTTACGGCAGATATTACCATTTTGCCCGCTAAATGAAGGATTAAAAACAACTTATAGAACCGATATCTGCGTGTTGAAATCTTATCTAGACAATTCAGGTAAAAACATTCCAAATTGCGAAAGGATTGTAAAGTCAGTATCTACACTGCCGCAAGCACAGGCCATCAATCAAGAAAAATGGCTAATAATAGCTACAGAACAGACGCACTTTACGGTCAAATGTATCAATGGGACTGTCACGTATCTGACTGTTCATCCCCCCGTAGCGGTTATAAAAATTGCCCCGCTATGCGAAACCTTCAGCAAGGACATAACCCTCCCTTATTATTACGAGCACCAAAGCTCGACGAACTTAAGAAATAATTACTTAGATTTCCCAGCACAAGTTTTTAATATAACGAGGTTATCCATTTGGAAACCTTTTAAAACAAATTTCTCGACGTTCGGACGGGTAAAGATACCAACTAAACTAAACCGCATGCGAAACATGCCTATGGACAAATTAATACAACAAATTCACGAAATTGAGCTTTCATCATCCGTAGTAGACGAACCTTTTTACACAAAAATCTGGTTTAAAGCTTTTCTCATTGCCGCGGCCGTAATCCTATGTTTAACCTTGTTCGCAATTGCCTATAAGGCTAGAAATAAATGTATAAATTCCAAAAGGTTGACTAGAACTAAAGGAATAAAGGTCAAATATTCCAAAGCTAATACTGTGGATATGAACGAGCCTATAAATGAAAATGATACGGTCGAGGTGCCTGCGCTAAGGAAGGAGAAGGGCAAACCAATCAGTTTCCTTTACCCGACACTAACAAACATAGAAGGGTAAACGGAATCACGCAATTCGTACGCACGAACACGTCAAAACGACTAACAGCACAAACAAAGAAAATATATTAATGGACCTTCACTGTCAAATTGTCAAAACAACTAAGTCTGAGTATATACAGCAGGGGGCAACCCTGACACCCTGCCCAGTTAAGGCCCCGACTTCAGCCAAAGATTGGGTAGAGCTAGCGATTTATCATTATTAAGTCAATACCAGTGTTTTAAAAATTCCCTTAAGGATGTTATTTAGTTATCGTGCATTGTTTCACACAAATGTCCTACACATTAGGCGTTTGTAGTTTTTATTTAAGTTATTGCGTCACCAATCCGCATACTGCCACATACTGGGAGCATAGTATTTCGTTATGTTCCCATAGTTGTATGCGACGGTATTCGGGTGTTTTATCTGGTGGCGTTATATCACCATTATTGTATACATGTATATTCAGGTGATATATTTTTCGACATTTTTGTATACGATCGCATACACGTATATACGTTGATCAGTTATTACCCCTATAGTTGTGTGCAATGGTATGCAAGTGTTTTAAAGATTATTTGGTGAATTACCTAATTATCAGACTTCACAAAAGTCTACCTATAAAACAAATGTTTACATAACTACATGTATTTTTATTTCTCGCCCCCGAGTCTTCATCCCAAATCCATTAACATATGGAGGTGTGATATATTGAACCCTTTCGTGACCTGGTTAATGCCAGTTCAAGTAAGGGTTAAATCTATCTATAGACCGCGCCTCCCCGCGTGAACCATGCCATGTTCTAAACGACAGTAATTGTCATGTAGAATTACGTACCAAATTAATTAGTGTCAACGGTGTAGACTGCTCGCAATTAAACCCCAGTTGACCCTAATTAAGGTGGGGACTCTTATACACGATGTCTGGCTCCGAATGCGGTATAAATACAGGACGTCCCTGTATTTAGAGCAGCTCGGTTACAACCATGATTTAGACCTGTTTTAGGAACTGTACGAATAAAACATAGAAACTTATATTGTCTTAGTGATCAGTTATTATACCACACCCGTACGTTTGATCCCCGCACTGTTGGTTATATATCATAAATAAGTATTAAAGGTTAGAAAGTCCAGTACTATATTTGTACCCGTACGACCGATCCCCTCACTGTTGGTAATATGTCATAAATAAGTATTAAAGGTTAAAAGGTCCAATGCGTTATATGTACCCGTACGTTTGATCCCCGCACTGTTGGTTATATATCATAAATAAGTATTAAAGGTTAGAAAGCCCAATGCTATATATGTACCCGTACGACCGATACCCGCACTGTCGGTAATATATCATAAATAAATGTTAAAGGTTTGAAAGTCCAATGCTATATATGTTACGTCTAATGTTACAATATCAAATGCTATATATGTTACATCTAATGTTACAATATTAAATGCTATATATGTTACGTACATTTTAGTGAATAGTTAGTACGACTTCAGTGGTGTTGGTCTCAAGTCATAGCTGTAACAATGCCCAGTGCTATGTATGTTTGGTTCTATTTAGTGATTAGTTAGTCCGACTCCAGCGCTGTTGGTCACAAGTCATAACTGTACCAATGCTCAGTGCTATATATGTTTAGTCCAATTCAATGAATGCTTCGTCGACTCAAGCGCTTTTGGTCACAAGTTATACATGCACATAAACATTTCCCTAAACAACATTCGTGTAGACCAAAAACTGCATGTAAACTTGTACAGTATTGTCTTCCGACATATGGTTTAATTCAAAACGGTTGTAACTACATATTGAACCATATGTAGGTACAGCCGTTTTGCATGAAGCCCTCGATATATAAAGTTTGACTCAGAACATATGGGACTATTATAATATGTTATAACTTTTCCAATTTATTTAATAAGGGATATCCGAGCCGCGATAGCGAAGTCGGTAATGACGAGGGTTATTGATCGACGGGTCGTGAGTTCAAAACCATGGCTCTGTCATTATTTTGTTCCGGTTATCGATAGAAATCATCTTGACCAGCGTTATTCGTCCTCCAATGGACTGACAGGTTTATGCGAGAAGGTCATAGTGTTTTCAAAAGTCCTATGTATGTGGGAAAGGGTTAACCTTTAAACACTTCATAATGCGTTATAGCGGTTTGTATTTCAACTGTCGAAAAATGTGTTTTTCAAGGGAAAGTTGTTAAGAACTACACCTCTCTACAACGTAAGTACCTGCAATGAACGACGGTTGGTCCTTCGGTAATTTTTGGGACGTGTTCGACAGATTCGCGGAATTCCACGAGCGAGACAACGTTTGCCGGTGTCCCTCCGTCTGGCCACGCGGTAAACTGAAAATGGTGTATGCTGGATACCTTGGAGTCCTGAATGAAACAAAAGGACAGAGGTTGTCAACTTTGACCCTTGTCCCGCAATAAGCGCCTTTAAACTTTAAAAACATTAGATTGTACTCATATTCATGACTTTAAACATCATTTGAAGAAGAAAAAGACATTGAAGAAAAAGAAAAATGAATAGAAGAAGAAGACGGAAGAGAGAAGAAGAAGAAGAAAAACAAGGAGAAGAAGAAGAAGAAGAAGAAGAAGAAGAAGAAGAAGAAGAAGAAGAAGAAGAAGAAGATTAAGAAGAAGAAGAAGAAGAAGAAGAAGAAGATGAAGAATACCACTGTCTTACCTTTTTCATTGTTAGTTTGGTTACGATAAAGTCAGCGTATCTTTCATCACTCATGCAATGTACATTGATGTCTCCGTATGTTTTATGTTCTCCGACATCAGGCCAATATTTCTCACATTTCATTGTCTGTAGGTAGAGTTAGCCAAAGTAAATTACCTTATTGAAAATACAACCGATCAAATCCGAATTCAAAACCAACGAGGGACTCAAAATGTTGACATTTCGACAACAACAAGCTCCCCCAATGTTTATTTAAAAAGGCAATTGTAGTGGCATACATTTCATACAAACGAATTTTTTTGACTGACCACAATCTTTATAATTTGTTATATTAATGAAAGTTAAATTATTGAAATAAGTTGAAAACGTTGTGGCAAAAGAAGAAAATGCTCTTTTTAAGCAAGTTCAAATATGGGTCATATTGACCCTAAAACTAGGTCACCAGGTAAAATTGAACAAAGATCTTGTTAATATTGTGGAGGCTGTATTTTCAACTTGAAAGTATTGAAACTCTGTCAGAATGTTTGTCTTGGTGATAGTGTCGGCCAAGTTTGAATATGGGTCATGACATGTATTGTCAACAAGTAGGTTACAATGCCACACTTAAGGAAAATCTTGTTAACAAGAGAGGCGCGCGGTTAATGTAATATTGTTCCTTACATGCTTTCATATATTACGCAGTAGTTAGATGAAGAAGTGCAGACATGAACCATAGAAATATCTGTTTCAAGAACATTTGTGCCGTCTAGTTGAAATGTTAATGTTTATCAAACTTATTCATACGAATCACAAGAAATAAATCCTGGTAGTACTTAAAGGGAGGTAATTTAAAGTATATACGCACAATTTAACTAAGTGCAGCAAATATTTTTCCCATTTGGTCTGACACCTTTGTCTAATAATACACATGTATGACGATTTAAATAAGCAATTTAAAGGGAATACAAATATTTAACAGAGTTAAACATTTAAGTACATGTTCAACAGCTAACCGTTTCCCACATACAACGACCAATTTGGTAGAGGAAGTTCACATTGTGCCGGGTTAGCTAGTCTCAATATAAAATCGCAAATATTGGAAATATACTTATTCACAAACGGATGTTTCTAGTTTAAGTACATACAAGAACGGGTCATACTTAAATTTACTTTAACATGTTTGGTATATTGAAATGGGTGTTCCTGCGATATTGCCTTAGTATGTTGAATTGAAAATTTGTTTATAAGTTTATAAATTTTATTTTCATACCTATATATTAGGGTATCTATAAACAATAAATGAAATGTTTACACATTTATCTTGGCTTAAATTTAATTTTGATTAATTTAAATAATAGTTTTCAGTCATATAATTTCACTGTTTGTCAATGTTATTCATACGAATCACAAGGTAAAGATCCTGGTATTGCTTAAAGGGAGGTAATTTGAAGTATACAACAGTCTTCAAAAGGATAAATATATCAGCATATTACCGTCTACAGTTTATATTGTTGTAATGTTTGTGGATTTAAATGTTCTTTTTTCTTATTTCTAAATGTACAACGACAAATTGCGGCTTCTCTTTGCGTCAAACATTCGTCTTGTCTCCCTTTAGGATAGGAGTAGGACTGAATGTATTACCTTTAATTCTGCGAATTTTTCTCCAGAAGTCTTATGAATTTTTAGGGTCAATAATACAGGATTCGCAGAATTCGTTCCAGTTAGCTTGTTTACTTTTTAGCACCGCCACTTTACTATGTTTAGAGGCGTCTTTATATTTGACCAGGTTGACTTCACCAGGGTGTCGTTTTAAATTAGATACGCATTTCTTTCTCTCCTGAATTGCGTTTTGACATTCTTCACTCCACCACGGTACATTCTTCTTATTGTTTTTTACTTTTTTGGAAGACGGGATAGTATCCTTTGCTATAGACAGGAATTTACCTATGATTTTTTGGTTAAAAGTATTGATATTATCATCATAGACATCTGCAAGGGTAATCTCCCCACATTTAGTGAAATACGCTTCCCAGTCAGCTTTAATGAAGTTGAATGTTTCCTCATTATTGGTATTTGTTCGGTTGTTTCTTTGTAATTAAGATTGGGAAGTGATCTGAATCCAACGTGTCATTACTAACTTGCCAAATAATCTCACTAGAGATTTTGGGACTTGTAATAGTCAGATCGATGCAGGTATGGCTGCCAGTGCACCAATCGACCCTGGTAGGGGCGCCATCATTGTGCAGAACGAGGTTGTGGGTTTCTATCCACTCCTCGACTGCACGCCCATGGCTGTTGGGTCTTATGGACCCCCATAGTTTATTATGTGCGTTGAGGTCACCAGTGATTACAATGTCACCTTTTGTGATGTAACGGTCTAAATGGCTTTGAGATGTAAGGTCGCACCCCCTTGAGTAGATGTTAAACAGAAAGAAGGAAGACTGTCCGAAGAATATTTGTATAAGTTCGATGTCCATATCGAAAGCTATTATTTTCCTTGGCCCGCGACTGGGGGATGGCGAGCCCATACTGAGCCGTCTTCCCCCACTCATACTTTTGAGTGGAGATTGAAGACTTTCAGCCTGGGCCCTATTAACGAGGTTTTTTGGAGAATTTCTCAAGGGAAGTTAAGGGAAGTAACGGAGTTAACAGGTGAATTCCTCTATTTGTCGGAGTTATTTCCCATTGCGCTGTTTTTCCTATCGGGATGCGGGTTGACTATTTTTAGTTGTAACTTGTTCTCCTTTTTTTGTTTTCGATATTAGACTTTTGATTATAATTGTTTTGATCAGAATTGGATCGACTTTGCCCTCTTTGGTTTTTATTTGCAGAAAATGTATTATAATATTTGACAGTCCTTCCAAGGTTATGGATTTATTGTGTGTCCCGCAGTCTAAGTTTATCTTGATATCAGAGAAAACATCCATTCTTGATACAACCGTGAGCGATCTCGCATCCGTTTTCTCTGCGGCGGAATTAATGGGGGAACTACATCTGGCCCAACTCTCCAAGCTTTTTTTGGCCTTGACTTTTTTCTAAAGTTATTGATTTAGAGGAGGCAGAAGACGACAAGGAAGACAAACCGCTGAAAGTGCTGGTATTAGACCCTGAGGACGAAGCCATAGTACTTAAGTAACTATCACTTTTATTTATTGAGGCCTTGACTTATTCCGGGACCTTTTGGGTATCCGGCAGATTGGCTACAGGCGATACTGGAGGGGTGAATAACAGCGTTGTGTTCTCAGGGCTAGCGGCTGGTCTGTAGTTTGACCCATTTGATATGCTGGAGTAGTGGGGTTGATGATAGTCATTTGCCTCTGTTGCAGCTGACAACCGGTCACAGCCCGCACCCAGGAACATCCGTGAGTATTTTTAAATGTCTGTATTTTAGAGGCGTGGACGTGTTCTGGGCACATCCTATACCGGGATGTATGGTTCCCCCCCCCCCCCCCCCCCCGCAGTTACATTTAAGGTTACATGTATTTGCTGTATGTCCGAAACCCTGACATTGAAAACATCTTAAGGGTATAGGTTGATACTGTTCTACTAGGATATATACTTCTGAGTTGATTATTTTTAGCGTAGATGGGCTCCTTGAAAAGTGATCTTAATTATCGCAGTAGGTTTGCTGAACCTATTAAAAATTATTATAGCAGAAAGCACTCCTAATTGGAAACATCAGCGTTACATAATTGGATCAGTAAACCTTTTTAATTTTTTTGAAACTGTGACCACCATATATTCATCTATGCAAGTTTTCCTGAAAATGATGTGTATTATGTCGCGGGTTGATTGCGATAAACGGACAAATCAGAGTTTTTGCTCGCATAACTAGTGTTAAGGGTGTATGTGTGTGTATTTACACGATTTTCTATGTAGTTATTTTGTTATGCATAGGACTGTGAATGGTAAGTTATATAACAACTTAAAGAAAGTGAAATTCTATATATTTTGTGGCCCTATGAAGGGCCGTTTGTTGTTGTTGTTGTTATCCGTGAAAGACGTTTAACCTCCGAATCCGTAGAGGGTTCTGTCTTGTCTCTTAAGAGCATAGACGACATCCATAGCTGTGACGATCTTCCTCTTGGCATGTTCAGTGTAAGTGACGGCATCTCGGATGACGTTTTCCAAGAAAACCTTCAGGACTCCTCTGGTTTCTTCATAGATGAGACCAGAAATTCTCTTCACACCACTTCTACGAGGAAGCCGACGGATGGCTGGCTTGTTGATACCCTGGATCTACAAAGAACTTTCCCGTGGAGCTTAGCGCACCCCTTTCCTAGACATTACCTAATATACCACGTCCAGACATTATTCTTGTTAAAGTAAGAATGAAACTGATGATACGGACCAGTTTTTTTGTTAATCAACTCGAGCTTAATTCAATGACCTGACCTACTAACCTACTGACCTAGCCCCGCAACCGAACGGGATTAACTTTGTGGTAGGTCAGTAGGTCAGGTCATTGATTTAAGAATTAAACACAATGCGATAAATCAGAGTACAGTAGTGTCATCCTGTGTAATTCCGTGTTGTACTGCGTGTACGGACTTAACGGACCATTTTTTTGTGTTGTACCGTAGGTACCTCGGTTGCATCGTGGTACCGTATGTGCCTGAGTAGCCAAACGTGGTACCGCGTGTACGGTGTGTACTACGCCGTCGTGCAGTGCGTAATGGTGTAATTCCGCGGTGTACCGCGTGAACGGACGTAACGGACCGTTTGGTTTTTTGTGTACCGTATGTACCTCGGTACTGCATCGTGGAACCGTATGTGCCTGAGTAGCCAAACGTGGTACCGCGTGTACGGTGTGTACTACGCCGCCGTACGGTGCATAATGGTTTAATTTCGCGTTGTACCGCGAATACGGACTTTTTTGTTTTGTACCGTATGTACCTTGGTACTGAGTAGCCAAACGTGGTACCGCGTGTACGGTGTGTACTACGCCGCCGTGCAGTGTATTGCACAAAGTACACGCGGTACCACGTCGGACTACTGAGGTACATACGGTACCACGACGTAGTACAGAGGTACATCAGGTACAAACGGTGTGTTACGTACCCACACACAGTATAACGCGAAATTACATCATTACGCACTGCACGGTGCGGTATTACACAAAGTACACGCGGTACCACGTCGGACTACTCAGGTACATATGATACAAACGGTGTGTTACGTACCGACACACAGTACAACGCGAAATTACACCATTAAGCACTGCGGTATTACACAAAGTACACGCGATGTGACGTCGGACTACTCAGGTACATATGATACAAACGGTGTGTTACGTACCAACACACAGTACAACGCGAAATTACACCATTACGAACTGCACGGCGGGGTTTTACACAAAGTACACGCGGTACCACGTCGGACTCCTCAGGTACATACGGTACCACGATGTAGTACCGAGGTACATACGGTACCAACGGTGTGGTACGTACCGAAACACGATACAACACGAAATTATACCATTACGCATTGCACGGCGAGATATTGCACAAAGTACACGCGGTACCACGTCGGACTACTGAGGTACATACGGTACCACGATGTAGTACAGAGGTACATAAGGTACAAACGATGTGTTACGTACCGACACACGGTACAACGCGAAATTACACCATTACGCACTACACGGTAAGGTATCACACGCGGTACCACGTTGGACTACTCAGGTAAATACGGTACCACGATGTAAAACCGAGGTACATACGTTACAAACGATGTGTTACGTACCGAAATACGGTACAACACGAAATTACACCATTACGCACTGCACGGCGAGGTATTGCACAAAGTACACGGTGCACCACGTCGGACTACTCAGATACATACGGTACCACGATGTAGTACCGAGGTACATACAGTACAAACGGTGTGTTACGTACCGAAACACGGTACATAACGAACTTATACCATATAACGCACTGCACGGCGCGGTATTACACAAAGTACACGCTGTACCACGTCGGACTACTGAGGTACATACGGTACCACGATGTAGTACAGAGGTAAATCAGGTACAAACGGTGTCTTATGTACCGACACACAGTCCAACGCAAAATTACACCATTACGCACTGCACGGTGCGGTATTACACAAAGTACACGTCGGACTACTCAGGTACACACGGTACCACGATGTAGTACCAAGGTACATACGGTACAAACGGTGTGTTACGTACAGAAACACGGTACAACACGAAATTATACCATTACGCACTGCACGGCAGGATATTGCACAAAGTACACGCATACCACGTCGGACTACTGAGGTACATACGGTACCAAGATGTAGTACAGAGATACATCCGGTACAAACGGTGTGTTACGTACCCACACACAGTACAACGCGAAATTACACCATTACACACTGCACGGTGCGGTATTACACAAAGTACACGCGATGCGACGTCGGACTACTCAGGTACATATGATACAAACTGTATGTTACGTACCGACACACAGTACAACGCGAAATTACACCGTTACGCACTGCACGGCGGGGTATTACACAAAGTACACGCGGTACCACGTCGGACTCCTCAGGTACATACGGTACCACGATGTAGTACCGAGGTACATATACGGTACAAATGGTGTGTTACTTACCGACACACAGTACAACGCGAAATTACACCATTACGCACTGCACGGTGCGGTATTACACAAAGTACACGCGGTACCACGTCGGACTCCTCAGGTACATACGGTACTCCGATGTAGTACCGAGGTACATACGGTACAAACGGTGTGTTACGTACCGAAACACGGTACAACACGAAATTATACCATTACGCATTGCACGGCGGGATATTTCACAAAGTACACGCGGTACCACGTCGGACTACTGAGGTACATACGGTACCACGATGTAGTACAGAGGTACATAAGGTACAAACGATGTGTTACGTACCGACACACGGTACAACGCGAAATTACACCATTACGCACTGCACGGTAAGGTATCACACGCGGTACCACGTCGAACTACTCAGGTACATACGGTACCACGATGTAATACCGAGGTACATACGGTACAAACGGTGTGTTACGTACCCACACACAGTACAGCGCGAAATTACACCATTGCGCACTGCACCACGGGGTATTGCACAAAGTACACGCGGTACCACGTCGGACTACTCAGGTACATACGGTACCACGATGTAGTACCGAGGTACATACGATACAAACGGTGTGTTAAATTCCGCCGTGGTATAAGACATGGTCACTTTTGTTGTGACTTGGTGAACACTGGTGAAAAGTGTTCACCTTGTTTAATCGTGCAAAGTATGTCTCTCGTAAAAACACTCTCTGCTCAACAAACACTTAAACAAGTCACCACAAAAGTGACCCTATCTTATACCACGGCGGAAATGCCTTTTTCAACAATAGTACAATTATATCAAGGCGGAGTTTAACGCTGATTTCAACAATATTTCAACAAAATTAGTTATTCAACGGCGAAGTTTAACGCCGTTTTCAACATTATTACATTTACATCACGGCGGAGTTTAACGCCATTTTTAACAATATAACAGGTATACCACTGCCGAGTTTATCGCCGTTTTCAACAATATTACAGATAGACCACGGCGGAGTTTAACGCCGTTTTCAACATTGTTAAAGTTATACCATGGCGGAATTTAACGCCTATTTCAACAATATTACAGTTATATCACGGCCGAATTTAACGTCATTTTTAACAATATTACACTTATACCACGGCGGAGTTTAACACCGTTTTCAACATTAATACAGTTATACCAAGGCGGAATTTAACGTCCTTTTCAACAGTTTTCGAGTTATACCACGGCGGAGTTTAACGTCGTTTTCAACAATATTACGATTTTTTAAGGCGGAATGTAACGCCCTTTTCAACAATATTACAGTTATATTATTCCATGTAATACCGAGGTACATACGCTACAACGGTGTGTTAAGTACCAACACTCGGTACAACGCGAAATTACACCATTGAGCACTGCACGGCGGGATATTTCACAAAGTACACGCGGTTCCACGTCGGACTACTCAGGTACATACGGTACCACTACGCACTGCACGGCGGGATGTTGCACAAAGTACACGCGGTACCACGTCGGACTACTGAGGTACATACGGTACAACGTTGTTGTACAGAGGTACATAAGGTACAAACGATGTGTTACGTACCGACACACGGTACAACGCGAAATTACACCATTACGCACTGCACAGAAAGGTATTACACAAAGTACAAGCGGTACCCCGTCGGACTACTCAGGTACATACGGTACCACGATGTAATACCGAGGTACATACGGTAAAAACGGTGTGTTACGTACCCACACACAATACAACGCGAAATTACACCATTGCGCACTGCACGACGGGGTATTGCACAAAATACACGCGGTACCACGTCGGACTACTCAGGTACATACGGTACCACGATGTAGTACCGATGTACATACGGTACAAACGGTGTGTTAAATTCCGCCGTGGTATAAGACAGGGTCACTTTTGTTGTGACTTGGTGAACACTGGTGAAAAGTGTTCACCACTCTCTGCTCAACAAACACTTAAACATGTCATCACAAAAGTGACCCTATCTTATACCACGGCGGAAATGCCTTTTTCAACAATAGTACAATTATATCAAGGCGGAGTTTAACGCTGATTTCAACAATATCATAGTTATATCACGGCCGAGTTTATCGCCGTTTTCAACAAAATTAGTTACACAACGTCGAAGTTTAACGCCGTTTTCAACATTATTACAGTTACATGTACATCACGGCGGAGTTTAACGCCATTTTTAACAATATAACAGGTATACCACTGCCGAGTTTATCGCCGTTTTCAACAATATTACAGGTAGACCAAGGCGGAGTTTAACGCCATTTTTAACAATATAACAGGTATACCACTGCCGAGTTTATCGCCGTTTTCAACAATATTACAGGTAGACCACGGCGGAGTTCAACGCCGTTTTCAACATTGTTAAAGTTATACCATGGCGGAATTTAACACCTATTTCAACAATATTACAGTTACATCACAGCTGAGTTTAACGCCACTTTTAACAATATAACAGGTATACCACTGCCGAGTTTATCGCCGTTTTCAACAATATTACAGTTAGACCACGGCGGAGTTTAACGCTGTTTTCAACATTGATAAAGTTATACCATGGCGGAATTTAACACCTATTTCAACAATATTACAGTTATATCACGGCGGAATGTAACGATGTTTTCAACAATATTACAGTTATATCACGGCGGAGTTTGTCGCCGTTTTCTACAAAATTACAGTTATACCACGGCAAAGTTTAACGCCGTTTTCAAAATTATTACAGTTACATCACGGCGGAGTTTATCGCCATTTTTAACAATATAACAGGTATACCACTGCCGAGTTTATCGCCGTTTTCAACAATATTACAGTTAGACCACGGCGGAGTTTAACGCCGTTTTCAATATTGTTAAAGTTATACCATGGCGGAATTTAACGTCATTTTCAACAATATTACAGTTATAACACGGCGGAGTTTAACGTTGTTTTCAACAAAATTACAGTTATACCACGGCGAAGTTGAACTCAATTCTCAACATTATTAAAGTTATATCACCTCGGAGTTTAACGCCATTTTTAACAATATTACAGTTATACCAGGACAGGGTTTATTGCCGATTTCAACAATATTACAGTTATACCACAGCGGAGTTTAACACCGTTTTCAACATTAATACAGTTATACGAAAGCGGAATTTAACATTTTTTTCAACAGTTTTCCAGTTATAATAGTCCATGTAGTACCGAGGTACATACGGTACAAACGGTGTGTTATGTATCGACACACGGTACAACGCGAAATTACACCATTACGCACTGCACGGCGGGATATTTCACAAAGTACACGCGGTTTCACGTCGGACTACTCAGGTACATACCGAGGTACATACGGTACGTGTGTTAGGTACCCAAACACAGTACAACGCGAAATTACATCATTACGCCCTGCACGGCGAGGTATTACACAAAGTACACGCGGTACCATGTCGTACTACTCAGGCATATAAAGGACCACGATGTAGTATCGAGGTACATACGCTACAACGGTGTGTTACGTACCGACACTCGGTACACCGCGAAATTACACCATTACGCAACTGCTTGGCGAGATATTTCACAAAGTACACGCGATACCACGTCGGACTTCTCAGGCATTTAAGGGACCACGATGTAGTACCGAGGTACATACGCTACATCGGTGTGTTACGTACCGACACTCGGTACACCATGAAATTACACCGTTACGCACTGCATGGCGGGATATTTCAAAAGGTACACGCGGTACCACGTCGGACTACTCAGGCATATAAGGGACCACGATGTAGTACCGAGGTACATACGCTACATCGGTGTGTTACGTACCGACACTTGGTATATCGCAAATTACACCATTACGCACTGCAAGGCGGGATATTTCACAAAGCACACGCGGTACCACGTCGGACTACTCAGGTATATAAGGGACCACGATGTAGTACCGAGGTACATACGCTACATCGGTGTGTTACGTACCGACACTCGGTACAACGCGAAATTACACCATTACGCACTGCACGGCGGGATATATCACAAAGCACACGCGGTACCACGTCGGACTACTCAGGCATATAAGGGACCTCGATGTAGTACCGAGGGACATACCCTACAACGGTGTGTTACGTACCCACACACAGTACAACGCGAAATTACACCATTACGCACTGCACGTTAAGGTATCAAACGCGGTACCACGTCGGACTACTCAGGTACATACGGTACCACGATGTAGTATCGAGGTACATACGTTACAAACGGTGTGTTACGTACCGAAATACGGTACAACACGAAATTACACCATTACGCACTGCACGGCGCGGTATTACACAAAGTACACGCGATACCACGTCGGACTCCTCTGGTACATACGGTACCACGATATAGTACAGATGTACATAACAGTACAAACGGTGTGTTACGTATCGAAACACGGTACAACGCGAAATGACATCATTACGCACTGCACGGTTGGGTATTACACACAGTACACGCGATACCACGTCGGACTACTCAGGTACATACGGCACCACGATGTAATACCGAGGTACATACGGTAAAAACAGTGTGTTACGTACCCAAACACAGTACAACGCGAAATTACACCATTACGCACTGCACGGTGCGGTATTACACAAATTACACGCGGTACCACGTCGGACTACTGAGGTACATACGGTACCACGATGTAGTACAGAGATACATCAGGTACATACGGTGTGTTACGTATCGACACACGGTACAACGCGAAATTACACCATTACGCACTGCACGTTGGGGTATTACACACAGTACACGCGATACCACGTCGGACTACTCAGGTACATACGGCACCACGATGTAATACCGAGGTACATACGGTAAAACCAGTGTGTTACGTACCCAAACACAGTACAACGAGAAATTACACCATTACGCATTGCACTGCACAGTACAACGCGAAATTACACTATTACGCACTGCACGGCTGGGTATTGCACAAAGTACGCGCGGTACCACGTCGGACTACTCAGGTACTTACGGTACCACGATGTAGTACCGAGGTACATACGATACAAACGGTGTGTTAAATTCCGCCGTGGTAAAAGACAGGGTCACTTTTGTTGTGACTTGGTGAACACTGGTGAAAAGTGTTCACCTTGTTTAATCGTGCAAAGTATGTCTCTCGTAAAAGCACTCTCTGCTCAACAAACACTTAAACAAGTCACCACAAAAGTGACCCTATCTTATACCACGGCGGAAATGCCTTTTTCAACAATAGTACAATTATATCAAGGCGGAGTTTAACGCTGATTTCAACAATATCATAGTTATACCACGGCGAAGTTTAACGCCGTTCTCAACAGTTTTACATTTATATCACGGCCGAGTTTATCGCCGTTTTCAACAAAATTAGTTATACAACGGCGAAGTTTAACGCCGTTTTCAACATTATTACAGTTACATCACGACGGAGTTTAACACCCTTTTTAACAATATAACAGGTATACTACTGCCGCGTTTATCGCCGTTTTCAAAAATATTACAGATAGACCACGGCGGAGTTTAACGCAGTTTTCAACAATATTACAGTAATATCACTGCGGAGTTTATCGCCGTTTCCTACAAAATTACAGTTATACCACGGCGAAGTTTAACGCCGTTTTCAACAATATTACAGTTACATCACGGCTGAGTTAAACGCCATTTTTAACAATATAACAGGTATACCACTGCCGAGTTTATCGCCGTTTTCAACAATATTACAGTTAGACCACGGCGGAGTTTAACGCTGTTTTCAACAATATTACAGTTATATCACGGCGGAGTTTATTGCCGTTTTCTACAAAATTACAGTTATACCACTGCGAAGTTTTAACGCCCTTTTCAACATTATTACAGTTACATCATGGCGGAGTTTAACGCCATTTTTAACAATATAACAGGTATACCACTGCCGAGTTTATCGCTGTTTTCAACAATATTACAGTTAGACCACGGCGGAGTTTAATGCCGTTTTCAAAATTGTTAAAGTTACACCATGGCGGAATTTAACGTCATTTTCAACAATATTACAGTTATTTCACGGCGGAGTTTAACACTGTTTTCAACAATATTACAGTTATAACACGGCGGAGTTTAACGCTGTTTTCAACAAAATTACAGTTATACCACGGCGAGGTTGAACTCAATTCTCAACATTATTAAAGTTATATTACCTCGGAGTTTAATGCCATTTTTAACAATATTACAGTTATACCAGGACAGGGTTTATCGCCGATTTCAACAATATTACAGTTATACCATGGTGTTAAACTCCGCCGTGGTATAACTGTTGAAAACGGTGTTACAACGCGAAATTACACCATTACGCACTGCACGACGTGGAACCGCGTGTACTTTGTGAAATATCCCGCCGTGCAGTGCGCAATGGTGTAATTTCGCGGTGTACCGAGTGTCGGTACGTAACACACCGTTGTAGCGTATGTACCTCGGTACTACATCGTGGTCCCTTATATGCCTGAGTAGTCCGACGTGGTACCGCGTGTACTTTGTGTAATACCCCAATTCGTAATTCGCGTTGTACTGTGTGTCGATACGTAACACACCGTGTGTACTGTTATGTACCTCTGTACTACCTAGTGGTACCGTATGTACCTTAGTAGTCCGACGTGGTATTGCGCGTACTTTGTGTAATACCCCTCTGCAGAGTGTAATTGTGTAATTTCGCGTTGTACCGTGTGTCGGTACATAACACACCGTTTTTACCGTATGTACGTCGGTACTACATGGAATATTATAACTGTAATATTGTTGAAAAAGGCGTTAAATTCCGCCTTAAATAATATTAATATTGTTGAAAACGACGTTAAACTCCGCCGTGGTATAACTGGAAAACTGTTGAAAAAGACGTTAAATTCCGCCTTTGTATAACTGTATTAATGTTGAAAACGGTGTTAAAGTCCGTTGTGGTATAACTGTAATATTGTTGAAATCGGCGATAAACCCTGCCCTGGTATAACTGTAATATTGTTAAAAATGGCGTTAAACTCCGAGGTGATATAACTTTAACAATGTTGAAAACGGCATTAAACACCACCCTGGTATAACTGTAATTTTGTTGAAAACAGCGTTAAACTCCGCCGTGTTATAACTGTAATATTGTTGAAAGCAGCGTTAAACTTCCCGTGAAAAAACTGTAATATTGTTGAAAATGATGTAAAATTCCGCCATGGTATAACTTTAACAATGTTGAAAACGGCGTTAAACTCCACCGTGGTCCAACTGACATATTGTTGAAAACGGCGATAAACTCGGCAGTGGTATACCTGTTATATTGTTAAAAATGGCGTTAAACTCCGCCGTGATCTAACTGTAATATTGTTGAAACGGCGATACCTTTTATATTGTTAAAAATGGCGTTAAACTCCACCGTGATGTAACTGTAACTATGTTGAAAACGGCGTTAAACTTCGCCGTGGTATAACTGTAATTTTGTAGAAAACGGCGATAAACTCCGCCGTGATAAAACTGTAATATTGTTGAAATAGGAGTTAAATTCCGCCATGGTATAACTTTATCAATGTTGAAAACGGCGTTAAACTCCGCCGTGGTCTAACTGTAATATTGTTGAAAACGCCGATAAACTCGGCAGTGGTATACCTGTTATAATGTTGAAAACGGCGTTAAACTTCGCCGTGGTATAACTGTAATTTTGTAGAAAACGGCGATAATATCCGCCGTGATATAACTGTAATATTGTTGAAAACTGCGTTAAACTCCGCCGTGATATAACTGTAATATTGTTGAAATAGGCGTTAAATTCCGCCATGGTATATCTTGAACAATGTTGAAAACGGCGTTAAACTCCGCCGTGGTCTAACTGTAATATTGTTGAAAACGGCGATAAACTCGGCAGTGGTATACCTGTTATATTGTTAAAAATGGCGTTAAACTCCGCCATGGTCTAACTGTAATATTGTTGAAAACGGCGATAAACTCGGCAGTGGTATACCTGTTATATTGTTAAAAAAGGCGTTAAACTCCGCCGTGATGTAACTGTAATAATGTTGAAAACGGCGTTAAACTTCGCCGTGGTATAACTGTAATTTTGTAGAAAACGGCGATAAACTCCGCCGTGATATAACTGTAATATTGTTGAAAACTGCGTTAAACTCCGCCGTGATATAACTGTAATATTGTTGTAATAGGCGTTAAATTCCGCCATGGTATAACTTTAACAATGTTGAAAACGGCGTTAAACTCCGCCGTGGTATCACTGGAAAACTGTTGAAAAAGACGTTAAATTCCGCCTTGGTATAACTTTATCAATGTTGAAAACGGCTATAAACTCGGCAGTGGTATACCTGTTATATTGTTAAAAATGGCGTTAAACTCCGCCGTGATGTAACTGTAATAATGTTTAAAACGGCGTTAAACTTCGTCGTGGTATAACTGTAATTTTGTAGAATACGGCGATAAACTCCGCCGTGATATAACTGTAATATTGTTGTAATAGGCGTTAAATTCCGCCATGGTATAACTTTAACAATGTTGAAAACGGCGTTAAACTCCGCCGTGGTCTACCTGTAATAGTGTTGAAAACGGCGATAAACTCGGCAGTGGTATAGGTCAAATTACGCTAAAGAGTGCGTAAACAAAACTTTGTTTGCATAGAAATGGTTGTACATCTGGCCCAGACTGCATTGGATATGTGACAATGGGTGTAAATTCTTTGTAAATATGTAGAGGATGAACTGGAACTGTTTGATTTGATCATTTTAGTTATGTTGACCTTGTGTGAAAGTGAAAGTAGAGTATGGGTAAACCCATTTTCAGCCTAGCTGGATTGTGGTAAAAAGGACGGTCCCCATCTTCTTTCTTGCATAATACATGACCCCACATTTTCTATGGATTATTTTAAAGGTAAGAAGTATCTCTTTTCAATGATATATGGTGTTCTACATGGGAAACGCTTAGAAAATGTGACAAACGAGGGTTGAAGAAGCTGGTTGATTTACATGTAAACAAACAAGGAATTTATTTGGTGTATTGTGACCTATACCTGTTATATTGTTAAAAATGGCGTTAAACTCCGCCGTGATGTAACTGTAATAATGTTGAAAACGGCGTTAAACTTCGCCGTGATATAACTGTAAAACTGTTGATAACGGCGTTAAACTTTGCCGTGGTATAACTATGATATTATTGAAATCAGCGTTAAACTCCGCCATGATATAATTGTACTATTGTTGAAAAAGGCATTTCCGCCGTGGTATAAGATAGAGTCACTTTTGTGGTGACTTATTTAAGTGTTTGTTGAGCAGAGAGTGTTTTTACGAGAGACATATTTGCACGATTAAACAAGGTGAACACTTTTCACCAGTGTTCACCAAGTCACAACAAAAGTGACCCTGTCTTATACCACGGCGGAATTTAACACACCGTTTGTACCGTATGTACCTCGGTACTACATCGTGGTACCGTATGTACCTCAGTAGTCCGACGTGGTACCGCGTGTACTTTGTGCAATACCTTGCCGTGCAGTGCGTAATGGTGTAATTTCGAGTTGTACCGTAAGTCGGTACGTTACAAACCGTTTGTAACGTATATACCTTGGTATTACATCGTGGTACCGTATGTTCCTGAGTAGTCCGACGTGGTACCGCGTGTACTTTGTGCAATATCCCGCCGTGCAGTGCGTAATGGTATAAGTTCGTGTTGTACCGTGTTTCGGTACTTAACACACCGTTTGTACCTGATGTACGTCTGTACTACATCATGGTACCGTATGTACCTCAGTAGTCCGACGTGGTACCGCGTGTACTTTGTGCAATATCCCGCCGTGCAGTGCGTAATGGTATAAGTTCGTGTTGTATCGTGTTTCGGTACGTAACACACCGTTTGTACCGTATCTACCTCAGTACTACATCGTGGTACCGTATGTACCTGAGTAGTCCGACGTGGTACCGCGTGTATTTTGTGCAATACTCCGCCGTGCAGTGCGTAATGGTGTAATTTCGCGTTGTACCGTGTGTCGGTACGTAAGACACCGTTTTTACCGTATGTACCTCAGTACTACATCGTGGTACCGTATGTACCAGAAGAGTCCGACGTGGTACCGCGTGTACTTTGTGTAATACTTCGCCGTGCAGTGCGTAATGGTGTAATTTCGCGTTGTACTGTGTGTCGGTACGTAACACACCGTTTGTATCATATGTACCTGAGTAGTCCGACGTGGTATCGCGTATACTTTGTGTCATACCGCAACGTGCAGTGCGTAATGGTGTAATTTTGCGTTGTACTATGCGTGGGTACGTAACACACCGTTTGTACCTGATGTACCTCTGTACTACATCATGGTACCGTATGTACCTCAGTAGTCCGACGTGGTACCGCGTGTACTTTGTGCAATATCCCGCCGTGCAGTGCGTAATGGTATTAGTTCGTGTTGTACCGTGTTTTGGTACGTAACACACCGTTTGTATCGTATGTACCTCGGTACTACATCGTGGTACCGTATGTACCTGAGTAGACCGACGTGGTACCGCGTGTACCCCGCCGTGCAGTGCGTAATGGTGTAATTTCGCGTTTTACCATGCGTCGGTATATAAGACACCGTTTGTATCGTATGTACCTCGGTACTACATCGTGGTACCGTATGTACCTGAGTAGTCCGACGTGGTACCGCGTGTACTTTGTGAAATATCCCGCCGTGCAGTGCGTAATGGTGTAATTTCGCGGTGTACCGAGTGTCGGTACGTAAACACACCTTTGTAGCGTATGTACCTCGGTACTACATCGTGGTCCCTTATATGCCTGAGTAGTCCGACGTGGAACCGCGTGTACTTTGTGAAATATCCCGCCGTGCAGTGCGCAATGGTGTAATTTCGCGTTGTACCGAGTGTCGGTACGTAACACACCGTTGTAGCGTATGTACCTCGGTACTACATCGTGATCCCTTATATGCCTGAGTAGTCCGACGTGGTACCGCCTGTACTTTGTGTAATACCCCGCCGTGCAGGGCGTAATGGTGTAACTTCGCGTTGTACTGTGTGTCGATACGTAACACACCGTTTGTACTGTTATGTACCTCTGTACTACATCGTGGTACCGTATGTACCTCTGTACTACCTAGTGGTACCTTAGTAGTCCGACGTGGTATTGCGCGTACTTTGTGTAATACCCCGCCCTGCAGAGTGTAATTGTGTAATTTCGCGTTGTACCGTGTGTCGGTACATAACACACCGTTTGTACCGTATGTACGTCGGTACTACATGGAATATTATAACTGTAATATTGTTGAAAAAGGCGTTAAATTCCGCCTTAAATAATTGTAATATTGTTGAAAACGACGTTAAACTCCGCCGTGGTATAACTGGAAAACTGTTGAAAAATACGTTAAATTCCGCCTTTGTATAACTGTATTAATGTTGAAAACGGTGTTAAAGTCCGCTGTGGTATAACTGTAATATTGTTGAAATCGGCGATAAACCCTGTCCTGGTATAACTGTAATATTGTTAAAAATGGCGTTAAACTCCGAGGTGATATAACTTTAACAATGTTGAAAACGGCGTTAAACACCGCCCTGGTATAACTGTAATTTTGTTGAAAACAGCGTTAAACTCCGCCGTGTTATAACTGTAATATTGTTGATAGCAGCGTTAAACTCCGCCGTGAAATAACTGTAATATTGTTGAAAATGATGTAAAATTCCGCCATGGTATAACTTTAACAATGTTGAAAACGGCGTTAAACTCCACCGTGGTCTTACTGTAATATTTTTGAAAACGGCGATAAACTCGGCAGTGGTATACCTGTTATATTGTTAAAAATGGCGTTAAACTCCGCCGTGATCTAACTGTAATATTGTTGAAACGGCTATAAACTCGGCAGTGGTATAGCTGTTATATTGTTAAAAATGGCGTTAAACTCCACCGTGATGTAACTGTAATAATGTTGAAAACGGCGTTAAACTTCGCCGTGGTATGACTGTAATTTTGTAGAAAACGGCGATAAACTCCGCCGTGATATAACTGTAATATTGTTGAAATAGGAGTTAAATTCCGCCATAGTATAACTTTATCAATGTTGAAAACGGCGTTAAACTCCGCCGTGGTCTAACTGTAATATTGTTGAAAACGGCGATAAACTCGGCAGTGGTATACCTGTTATAATGTTGAAAACGGCGTTAAACTTCGCCGTGGTATAACTGTAATTTTGTAAAAAACGGCGATAAACTCCGCCGTGATATAACTGTAATATTGTTGAAAACTGCGTTAAACTCCGCCGTGATATAACTGTAATATTGTTGTAATAGGCATTAAATTCCGCCATGGTATAACTTTAACAATGTTGAAAACGGCGTTAAACTCCGCCGTGGTCTACCTGTAAAGTGTTGAAAACGGCGATAAACTCGGCAATGGTATAGGTCGAATTACGCTAAAGAGTGCGTAAACAAAACTTTGTTTGCCTAGAAATGGTTGTACATCTGGCCCAGACTGCATTGGATATGTGACAATGGGTGTAAATTCTTTGTAAATTTGTAGAGGATGAACTGGAACTGTTTGATTTGATCATTTTAGGTATGTTGACCTTGTGTGAAAGTGAAAGTAGAGTATGGGTAAACCCATTTTCAGCCTAGCTGGATTGTTGTAAAAAGGACGGTCTTCTTTCTTGCATAATACATGACCCCACATTTTCTATGGATTATTTTAAAGGTAAGAAGTATCACTTTTCAATGATATATGGTGTTCTACATGGGAAACGCTTAGAAAATGTGACAAACGAGGGTTGAAGAAGCTGGTTGATTTACATGTAAACAAACAAGGAATGTATTTGGTGTATTATGACATATACCTGTTATATTGTTAAAAATGGCGTTAAACTCCGCCGTGATGTAACTGTAATACTGTTGAAAACGGCGTTAAACTTCGCCGTGATATAACTGTAAAACTGTTGATAACGGCGTTAAACTTTGCCGTGGTATAACTATGATATTATTATGGTACTACATCGTGGTATGTACCTGAGTAGTCCAACGTGGTATCGCGTGACTTTGTGTAATACCCCACCGTGCAGTGCGTAATGGTTTAATTTCGCGTTGTACCGTGAATCGGTACGTAACACACCGTTTGTATCGAGGGCCTGGTGTGAAACAGTTTTAACTTAAAACCTATTTTGAAAACCCTGGTTTGGGTGCAATTTTGACCCCTTTGTAAACAATGGAACGAGCAATGGCAGCTAAATTTCCATTGTTTACCAAGAAAAATGATTTAACGCTTATAAAGACTTTATGGTGAGGTTATTAACCTTGGTAAAAAAATACCAATATGTGTTACAACCATTTCACGCCAAGCCCTCGATATGTACCTGAGTAGTCCGACGTCGCATCGCGTGTACTTTGTGTAATACCGCACCGTGCAGTGAGTAATGGTGTAATTTCGCGTTTTACGGTGTGTTGGTACATAACACACCGTTTGAATCATATGTACCTGAGTAGTCCGACGTGGTATCGTGTGTACTTTGTGTAATACCGCATCGTGCAGTGCGTAATGGTGTAATTTCGCGTTGTACTGTGTGTGGGTACGTAACACACCGTGTGTACATGATGTATCTCTGTACTACATCGTGGTACCGTATGCACCTCAGTAGTCCGACGTGGTACCGCGGGTACTTTGTGCAATATCCCGCCGTGCAGTGCGTTATGGTATTATTTCGTGTTGTACCGTGTTTCGGTACGTAACACACCGTTTGTACCGTATGTACCTGAGTAGTCCGACGTGGTACCGCGTGTACTTTGTGTAATACCGCACCGTGTAGTGCGTAATGGTGTAATTTCGCGTTGTACTGTGTGTGGGTACGGTATCACACCGTTTGTACCATATGTACCTCTGTATTACATCGTGGTACCGTATGTACCTGAAGAGTCCGACGTGGTATCGCGTGTACTTTGTGTAATACCGCGCCGTGCAGTGCGTAATGGTGTAATTTCGCGTTTTACTGTGTGTCGGTACGTAATACACCGTTTGTACCGTATGTACATCTGTACTACATCGTGGTACCGTATGTACCTCAGTAGTCCGACGTGGTACCGCGTGTACTTTGTGCAATACCTTGCCGTGCAGTGCGTAATGGTGTAATTTCGTGTTGTACCGTATTTCGGTACGTAACACACCGTTTGTGCCGTATGTACCTCGGTACTACATCGTGGTACTATATGTACCTGAGGAGTCCGACGTGGTATCGCGTGTACTTTGTGTAATACCGCGCCGTGCAGTGCGTAATGGTGTAATTTCGCGTTTTACTGTGAGTCGGTACGTAACACACCGTTTGTAGAATATGTACCTGAGTAGTCCGACGTGGTATCGCGTGTACTTTGTGTAATACCGCATCGTGCAGTGCGTAATGGTGTAATTTCGCGTTGTACTGTGTGTGGGTACGTAACACACCGTTTGTACATGATGTATCTCTGTACTACATCGTGGTACCGTATGTACCTGAGTAGTCCGACGTGGTACCGCGTGTACTTTGTGCAATATCCCGCCGTGCAGTGCGTAATGGTATAATTATACCCCCAAAAAACAAAGTTTTGGGGGGGTATATAGGAGTCACTGTGTCGGTCGGTCGGTCGGTATGTCGGTCGGTCGGTCGGTCGGTCGGTCGGTCGGAAGCCATATTTTGTCCGGACCATATCTTAACAATGCAACATAGGATTTGAACGAAACTTCATAGGATGATACAACACGTTGAGAGGAAGTGCGGTGTATAGGAACCATAACTCTATTTTATCTAAATACAGAGTGAGTTATTGCCCTTTGTTACTTTTTCTTGTCCGGAGAATTACTTAATAACTAACAGATGGAATCTAATAAAACTACATACAATGGTAGAGCATAATGAGAGGAAGTGCAGTGTACAAGAACCATAACTCTAATTTACATATTTACAGAGTTATTGTCCTTTGTTACTTTTTCTTGTTTGTAGTCTTGTCCGGAGCATTACTTTAAAACTAATTCTTGGAATTTATTAAAACTTCATAGGATGATACAACACATTGAGAGGAAGTGCGGTGTACAGGAACCATAACTTTATTTTATCTAAATACAGTGTTATTGCCCTTTGTTACTTTTTCTTGTCCGGAGAATTACTTAATAACTAACAGATGGAATCTAATAAAACTGCATACAATGGTAGAGCATAATGAGAGGAAGTGCAGTGTACAAGAACCATAACTCTAATTTACATAATTACAGAGTTATTGCCCTTTGTTACTATTTCTTATTCGTAGTCTTGTCCGGAGCATAACTTTAAAACAAATTGTTGGAATTTAATAAAACTTCATAGGATGATACAACACATTGAGAGGAAGTGCAGTGTACAGGAACCATAACTCTATTTAATCTAAATACAGAGTTATTGCCCTTTGTTACTTTTTCTTGTCTGGATAATTACTTAATAACTAACTGATGGAATCTAATAAAACTGCATACAATGGTAGAGCATAATGAGAGGAACTGCAGTGTACAAGAACCATAACTCTAATTTACATAATTACAGAGTTATTGCCCTTTGTTACTTTTTCTTATTCGTACAGTCTTGTCCAGAGCATAACTTTAAAACAAATTGTTGGAATTTAATAAAACTTCATAGGATGATACAACACATTGAGAGGAAGTGCGGTGTACAGGAACCATAACTCTATTTTATCTAAATACAGAGTTATTGCCCTTTGTTACTTTTTCTTGTCCGGGGAATTACTTAATAACTAACAGATGGAATCTAATAAAACTGCATACAATGGTAGAGCATAATCAGAGGAAGTGCAGTGTACAAGAACCGTAACTCTAATTTACATAGTTACAGAGTTATTGCCCTTTGTTACTTTTTCTTATTCGTACAGTCTTGTCCAGAGCATAACTTTAAAACAAATTGTTGGAATTTAATAAAACTTCATAGGATGATACAACACATTGAGAGGAAGTGCGGTGTATTTTGTTGGTCGGTCCGAAGCCATATTTTGAGTCAAGGTGCTGTTTTGGGGGTATTTATCATCTTCAGTGATAGTTCTAGTTTCGTGTTGTACTGTGTTTCGGTACGTACCACACCGTTTGTACCGTAAGTACCTCGGTACTACATCGTGGTACCGTATGTACCTGACTATTCCGACGTGGTACCGCGTGTACTTTGTGTAATACCGCACCGTGCAGTGCGTAATGGTGTAATTTCGCGTTGTACTGTGTGTCGGTACGTAAGACACCGTTTGTACCTGATGTACCTCTGTACTACATCGTGGTACCGTATGTACCTGAGTAGTCCGACGTGGTACCGCGTGTACTTTGTGTAATACCCCGTCGTGCAGTGCGTAATGGTGTAATTTCGCGTTGTACTGTGTGTGGGTACGGTATCACAGCGTTTGTACCGTATGTACCTCTGTACTACCTCGTGGTACTGTATGTACCTGAGTAGTCCGACGTGGTACCGCGTGTACTTTGTGAAATATCCCGCCGTTATGGTGTAATTTCGCGGTGTACCGAGTGTAGGGATAACACAATTTAAGACATGCAAGATTATGCCCAGAATACATAATCAAGCACAGTCACTGGCTGGTTTCCTGCATTTTCGATACATTTAAAGCGAATCGGTTACTACACGTTTATCAAGAAAGTGTCAATTATAGCGGTTTTTCTTTAATATCAAGTACATTTTTGCAAACAAACATCACATTTGTTCATTTGCAAACATTATAATATATAAGAATGAAGAATGTTTTGTATTCAGTCGCGAATGTTCCCAGTGACGGAAATTGCATTTTTCATTGCCTGAGTTTAGCACTGCATAAACATTTGATGGCAACAGCGATTTTACGAAAAGTCATGATGCATGCTTGCGCAAACCAGTCAGCAATCCTGTCACGGCCCACATTTCACAAACTATTTGTATGCAAATGGCATGATGATTAAAGGAAGCAGGTAGGCGGCTGCTAAATGATTCCAATGGCCTTTAATATGAAACAAGTGACAGGAACAATTGAGAATATTTTCGTTCTAGGAGATAAGTTTGTCACAGGTCTTTTATATTACTTTCACAAAACAAAACCATATTGGGGCGAAACGTTAGATCTTGTGAACATTTTACAAGGTTCTGGTTAGAGAGACTATTTGTTTGAAACCAAACCAAACCAAATTGTGCAGATTAGGGTGTTTTGCTGGGCCATAAGGTAAGCTTGGGCTGCAACCTCACAATCGCAATTCTTATTATGTCAGACATGTTCATTGCTTTTTGTTGCCTAAAATGAAACTAGGATTGCCGCCGCTTTAATTTGCGTTCCAAATGTGTATTGCACTCATAGTCATATGTGAAGTTGTCCACAGTGTATGTCGTCTTTTGTTTATCTACTTTTCTGATAAGTAAATTTAATTAAAACCACTGATGATATTCTCTGTTCATATATGATGTAATTTTGCATCACATTGATTGTGTAATTGTTATTTAATTATGTATAAAGATTAGATTTCTGTATATTTTGTTCATACCAATTTATAATTATATTCATTTAACCAATGGATCAGCTCATTAATTATTAGTCCATCGATAGAAATGCATTGACAGATCTGTGTCAGAGTCAATTCACTTTCCAATCCAAGTTGCACAGGTTTGAACCAATGACAAGTACTGAATTTTATGGTTTTTTTTAATTCAGCTTTTTACGAAAATAAAAAGACTTCCTGTCATTAGGTCTTGTTAGTTTTTCGCCCTGACATTGTTGGTAAGTGGTTACACTTCTACTCAAACGTCACAGCTGGCTGGTTTATCTGCTTTCTCCATACATTGAAAATGAAATGGTGACTAGAACTTTGACCATTTGGCCTGCCTGATCTACAATCTTACCGATTAAGTGTCAGTTTTTGCGTTTCTTTGTATTATGTTTGTTCACTTACATTACACTAATTAGTTCCAAACATGCCTCGCCATATCCAAATGCAATGGCTTTTTTTATAACTCCACAATGTATTGACTTTATATCCAATCAAGGATGTTCCCATTCAGCATTGTGATAGAAATTTCTTCTTTCATTGCCTGAGTTTAGCCCTGCATACAAAATTGACTGCAACAGCCAAAGAACTATGTAAGGAAGAGTAAGCATGTCTTAATTGTTTCCACAATATCTCAGTTAGCACTCATTTAATCCTATGTTGTGGGTACAGTAACTACTCAAAGACTGGTCTCACTCTGATGATTCTTTTGAGTAATTTAGATGTAACATTAGCATTAGGATGTGAACATTGAAGTTAACGAATTTTGTTTTCCAAACATGGATAATGACTGCAGCAACCAAAATAGTTTATTTCAGTTATCGAAGTAATCCACATGTTTAAAAATATACATAGTGAATATTTGCTTCTGTATTGAATATGGGTTCAATTGTCTTGTTAATTAATGTCTGAATTTTACTTTACATGTAAATCTCTTTACCATGCTTGTTTGTAGGGTGTTTTAACCTGCTATCAACAATTTTTAAGGGTTAGGGTTAGTACCATTTTGAAGTATTTGCAGTAAAATTTAAATACAGTTTCTATAGTTACATATGATGACATAAGATTAGATTGATAGTAGCCTGTGCATCTGTATGATTAGATACAACATAACATTAAAATACAGACAGTGATTAGATTAAATTTACAAGTCTCTACATCTGAGAAATTTGAATAAATATATATACGTTTTCTGACAACTCTGCAGCTGACCACTTTTGAAAACATTCTAACCAAGCAATTTTTACGTTTGCCAAAGTGTTTTCAATTTTGTCTAGGAATTAAACCTTCTGCTGCATATGTGTTGTAAATGGGAGAGATATACATAAGAGCTAATTTACAGTTATTTTCAAACATTTTGTTTACAAATCAAATTGTTTAAATTAAGCATTTTATTGTGTCACCTGCGTAGCACTTAGGGATTACTTTTTTTTGTCCGCTGTCTGTCGACCGTCTGTCCGTCACACTTTTTCATCACGTTTTCAAATAACTTTTTTTCTACTCAAAGGATTACATTGAAACTTCTGACAAATGTTTATATCAATGTGTGTGATTGGTTCACGAAAAGGGGATAATCCAAATAGTAATCAACACCAATTGCCTTGTGAACACTCTACAGGCAACATTTGGCATCCAATGTTATTGAATGTTTATCAGAACATTTATCTCTATCAAATCTTTCCCAAGTTCAAAACTGGATCATGTGAGGTCAAAAATAGGTGAAATTGAAGGGAAATCTTGTGAACACTCTGGAGGCTGAATTTTTAATTTGAACAATCAGCATATATTGAAACTTTATTAGAATAATTGTCTTGATGATATCTAGTCTATGTTCGAATATATACCAGTAGGTCCGGTCAATAACTAGGTTTCTATGCCTAATTAATCTTTTTCTTGCTGACATCTAGGCCAAGGTTGAAAATGGGTCATGTCGGGTCTAAAACTAGGTCACTTCGCCAAATTAATGGAAAACTTTGTGAATATTGTGGAAACCACATTTTTAATAGATTTCTTCATGATATCTAATCTAAGTTTTAGTGAAGGTCATGTTCTGTCAAAAACTATGTCAATAGGCTAAATTTGAGAAAAATATTTTTAACACTAGAGACTGCATTATTTGCATCAGCAGCTTGACACTTTGTTAGACAGTTTGTCTTGTCAATAGCTAGACCAATTTCTAAAAATAGGTCATGTCGGTTTAAAATCTAGGTCACTAGAGTTCGCCTACATGTGGCAAGGCTGGGCATCATAACTTAAGACATTGATTGCTAACAAACTAAAAAAAAAATCAAAATTACAAAATGAAAATGAAATAAACTGAAGCAAGGCAGATGATTACATAATTTAGGGATTTTACATAGTTTTCAACAATATTTCAGTTATATCACGGAAACTGCAAACAATGGGGCCACGACGAATTTCTGTTGGAGTTAAGTGTTTATAAATGGATTTAAAATTACATCAGGATTAAAATTGCTGTAGAGGTAGGTTAATAAATATACCTCGTCAACCCCATACAATGTATTACATTTTGCAGATGGGAGAATATAACAAAGGTAAAATTAGACTGAAAAATTGTTGGAGAATTCATCCATAATAGGTGTATTAGGTTATACTGGGACAGAGCTTTCAATCACAGAGTGAATCCCGCTAAATAAATTTGTATTCTATGATTTATTAGACAAAAAATAGAGTTGTTAGTAAAACGCTATGAGGGAAATAGATATGATGATGTCATCACTTTGTCAATAGTGATTTGACCATTGTAGAGATGCTTCCACTAAGACAAGACTTGTTGTTCAAAACAGACGTGTCCCAGTGGACCCATCCCAACAATCAATTAACAAGTGCAATATATAATTCTATTATCAGAGTTGGAACTTTTTTAGTCCCAGAGTAGTCCCCTCTAGTCATGTCTCAATTTGTGCTAGTTTAAAAACTTCAATGTACAACGTTGGAACTATATTCTAGATACTGCAGATTACAGTGTATCTGTCATCTGACAGTCTAGCAGGTACATGTAAGTCTCTAGAGCAATAAAGGTGGATGTTTGGACCGCTTTAGATGGAAACAATAAGTTGTTTAGATTCAGAGCAACTCCTTTCTGTTTTAGTGACCCAGAGAGCTTATTTTGTGACTTACTACAAATATCCTTCAGGATTGAGCATGGATTATACAAAAGGCCCTGGTCATAAAGATTAAAGAGCTCTTTGATAAAATGTAACTGTTCTGATTTATAAGAATAATTGAAAGGTTTTTGATATGTTTCTTCTGTTTAATAGTATTATGTAATATCTTGTTCTGTTCTGTTTTGTGCTCGTTTTGAGGCTATGCATTTTCCATATTATTGTTGAAAGCAGCGTTAAACTCCGCAGTGAAATAACTGTAATATTGTTGAAAATGACGTTAAATTCCGCCATGGTATAACTTTAACAATGTTGAAACGGCGTGAAGCTCCGCCGTTGTCTAACTGTAATATTGTTGAAAACGGCGATAAACTCGGCACACTTTTCACCAGTGTTCACCAAGTCACATTGCACAAAGTACACGCGATTACACGTCGGACTCCTCAGGTACATACGGTACCACGATGTAGTACCTACGGTACAAACGGTGTGTTAAATTCCGCCGTGGTATAAGACAGGGTCACTTTTGTTGTGACTTGGTGAACACTGGTGAAAAGTGTTCACCTTGTTTAATCGTGCAAAGTATGTCTCTCGTAAAAACACACTCTGCTCAACAAGCACTTAAACAAGTCACCACAAAAGTGACGGCGGAAATGTCTTTTTCAACAATAGTACAATTATATCAAGGCGAAGTTTAACGCTGATTTCAACAATAGCATAGTTATACCACGGCGAAGTTTAACGCCGTTCTCAACAGTTTTACAGTTATATCACGGCCGAGTTTATCGCCGTTTTCAACAAAATTACAGTTATACCACGGCGAAGTTTAACGACGTTTTCAACATTATTACAGTTACATCACGGCGGAGTTTAACGCCATTTTTAACAATATAACAGGTATACCACTGCCGAGTTTATCGCCGTTTTCAACAATATTACAGGTAGACCACGGCGGAGTTTAACGACGTTTTCTACATTGTTAAAGTTATACCATGGCGGAATTTAACGCCTATTTCAACAATATTACAGTTATATCACGGCGGAGTTTAACGCAGTTTTCAACAATATTACAGTTATATCACGGCAGAGTTTATCGCCGTTTTCTACAAAATTACAGTTATACCACAGCGAAGTTTTAATGCCGTTTTCAACATTATTACAGTTACATGACGGCGGAGTTTAACGCCATTATTAACAATATAACAGGTATACCACTGCCGAGTTTATCGCCGTTTTCAACAATATTACAGTTAGACCACTGCGGAGTTTAACGTCATTTTTAACAATATAACAGGCATACTACTGCCGAGTTTATCGCCGTTTTCAACAATATTACAGTTAGACCACGGCGGAGTTTAACGCCGTTTTCAACATTGTTAAAGTTATACAATGGCGGAATTTAACGTCATTTTCATCAATATTACAGTTATACAAAGGTGGAATTTAACGTCTTTTTCAACAGTTTTCCAGTTATACCACGGCGAAGTTTAACACCGTTTTCAACATTAATACAGTTATACGAAGGCGGAATTTACCATCTATTTCAACAGTTTTCCAGTTATACCACGCCGAAGTTTAACGCCGTTCTCAACAGTTTTACAGTTATATCACGGCCGAGTTTATCGCCGTTTTCAACAAAATAAAAGTTATACCACGGCAAAGTTTAACGCCGTTTTCAACATTATTACAGTTACATCACGACGGAGTTTAACGTCATTTTTAACAATATAACAGGTACACCACTGCCGAGTTTATCGACGTTTTCAACAATATTACAGGTAGATCACGGCGGAGTTTAACGCCGTTTTCAACATTGTTAAAGTTATACCATGGCGGAATTTAACGCCTATTTCAACAATATTACAGTTATATCACGGCGGAGTTTAACGCAGTTTTCAACAATATTACAGTTATATCACGGCGGAGTTTATCGCCGTTTTCTACAAAATTACAGTTATACCACGGCGAAGTTTAACGCCGTTTTCAACATTATTACAGTTACATCACGACGGAGTTTAACGCCATTTTTAACAATATAACAGGTATACCACTGCCGAGTTTATCGCCGTTTTCAACAATATTACAGTTAGACCACGGCGGAGTTTAACGCCGTTTTCAACATTGTTAAAGTTATACCATGGCGGAATTTAACGTCATTTTCAGCAATATCACAGTTATACCACGGCGAAGTTGAAATCAATTCTCAACATTATTAAAGTTATATCAACTCGGAGTTTAACGCCATTTTTAACAATATTACAGTTATACCAGGACAGGGTTTATCGCCAATTTACACAGTTTTCCAGTTATACCTACCACAGCGGAGTTTAACACCGTTTTCAACATTAATACAGTTATACGAAGGCGGAATTTAACATCTTTTTCAACAGTTTTCCAGTTATACCACGTAGGAGTTTAACGTCGTTTTCAACAAGATTACAATTATTTAAGGCGGAATTTCAGGTCTTACAATATAACAGTTATAATATTCCATGTAGTACCGAGGTGCATACGGTACAAACGGTGTGTTACGTACCGAAACACGGTACAACACGAAATTATACCATTACGCACTGCACGGCGGGATATTGCACAAAGTACACGCGGTACCACGTCGGACAACTGAGGTACATATGATACAAACGGTGTGTTAGTGTACCGACACATAGTACAACGCGAAATTACACCATTACGCACTGCACGGCGGGGTATTGCACAAAGTACACGCGGTACCACGTCGGACTCCTAAAGTGCATACGGTACCACGATGTAGTACCGAGGTACATAAGGTACACAAGGTGTGTTTACGTACCGAAACACGGTACAACACGAACTTATACCATTACGCACTGCACGGCGGGATATTGCACAAAGTACACGCGGTACCACGTCGGACTACTGAGGTACATACGGTACCACGATGTAGTACAGAGGTACATACGGTACAAACGGTGTGTTACGTACCGAAACACGGTACAACACGAAATTATACCATTACGCACTGCACGGCGGGATATTACACCATCACGCACTGCACGGCGAGGTATTGCACAAAGTACACGCGATTACACGATGTAGTACCGAGGTACATAAGGTACAAACGATGTGTTACGTACCCACACACAGTACAACGCGAAATTACACCATTACGTCGGACTCCTCAGGTACATACGGTACAAACGGTGGGTTACGTACCGAAACACGGTACAACACGAAATTATACCATTACGCACTGCACGGCGAGATATTGCACAAAGTACACGCAGTACCATGTCGGACTACTGAGGTACATACGGTACCACGATGCAGTACAGAGGTACATAAGGTACAAACGATGTGTTACGTACCCACACACAGTACAACGCGAAATTACACCATTACGCACTGCACGGTGCGGTATTACACAAAGTACACGCGATACCACGTCGGACTACTCAGGTACATATGATACAAACGGTGTGTTACGTACCGAAATACGGTACAACACAAAATTACGCCATTACGCACTGCACGGCGAGGTATTGCACAAAGTACACACGGTACCACGTCGGACTACTCAAGTACATACGGTACCACGATGTAGTACCGAGGTACATACGGTACAAACGGTGTGTTACGTACCGAAACGCGGTACAACACGAAATTATACCATTACGCACTGCACGGCGGGATATTGCACAAAGTTACACGCGGTACCACGTCGGACTACTGAGGTACATACGGTACCACGATGGAGTACAGAGGTACATAAGGTACAAACGATGAGTTACGTACCCACACACAGTACAACGCGAAATTACACCATTACGCACTGCACGGTGCGGTATTACACAAAGTACACGCGATACCACGTCGAACTCCTCAGGTACATACAGTACCACGATGTAGTACCGAGGTACATACGGTACAAACGGTGTGTTACGTACCGAAACACGGTACAACACGAAATTATACCATTACGCACTGCACGGCGGGATGTTACACCATCACGCACTGCACGGCGAGGTATTGCACAAAGTACACGCGATTACACGTCGGACTCCTCAGGTACATACGGTACCACGATGTAGTACCGAGGTACATGAACACTGGTGAAAAGTGTTCACCTTGTTTAATCGTGCAAAGTATGTCTCTCGTAAAAACACACTCTGCTCAACAAGCACTTAAACAAGTCACCACAAAAGTGACGGCGGAAATGTCTTTTTCAACAATAGTACAATTATATCAAGGCGAAGTTTAACGCTGATTTCAACAATAGCATAGTTATACCACGGCGAAGTTTAACGCCGTTCTCAACAGTTTTACAGTTATATCACGGCCGAGTTTATCGCCGTTTTCAACAAAATTACAGTTATACCACGGCGAAGTTTAACGACGTTTTCAACATTATTACAGTTACATCACGGCGGAGTTTAACGCCATTTTTAACAATATAACAGGTATACCACTGCCGAGTTTATCGCCGTTTTCAACAATATTACAGGTAGACCACGGCGGAGTTTAACGACGTTTTCTACATTGTTAAAGTTATACCATGGCGGAATTTAACGCCTATTTCAACAATATTAAAGTTATATCACGGCGGAGTTTAACGCAGTTTTCAACAATATTACAGTTATATCACGGCAGAGTTTATCGCCGTTTTCTACAAAATTACAGTTATACCACAGCGAAGTTTTAATGCCGTTTTCAACATTATTACAGTTACATGACGGCGGAGTTTAACGCCATTATTAACAATATAACAGGTATACCACTGCCGAGTTTATCGCCGTTTTCAACAATATTACAGTTAGACCACGGCGGAGTTTAACGTCATTTTTAACAATATAACAGGCATACTACTGCCGAGTTTATCGCCGTTTTCAACAATATTACAGTTAGACCACGGCGGAGTTTAACGCCGTTTTCAACATTGTTAAAGTTATACAATGGCGGAATTTAACGTCATTTTCATCAATATTACAGTTATACCAAGGTGGAATTTAACGTCTTTTTCAACAGTTTTCCAGTTATACCACGGCGAAGTTTAACACCGTTTTCAACATTAATACAGTTATACGAAGGCGGAATTTACCATCTATTTCAACAGTTTTCCAGTTATACCACGGCGAAGTTTAACGCCGTTCTCAACAGTTTTACAGTTATATCACGGCCGAGTTTATCGCCGTTTCAACAAAATTACAGTTATATCACGGCGAAGTTTAACGCCGTTTTCAACATTATTACAGTTACATCACGGCGGAGTTTAACGCCATTTTTAACAATATAACAGGTATACCACTGCCAAGTTCATCGCCGTTTTCAACAATATTACAGGTAGACCACGGCGGAGTTTAACGACGTTTTCAACATTGTTAAAGTTATACCATGGCGGAATTTAACGCCTATTTCAACAATATTACAGTTATATCACGGCAGAGTTTATCGCCGTTTTCTACAAAATTACAGTTATACCACAGCGAAGTTTTAATGCCGTTTTCAACATTATTACAGTTACATGACGGCGGAGTTTAACGCCATTATTAACAATATAACAGGTATACCACTGCCGAGTTTATCGCCGTTTTCAACAATATTACAGTTAGACCACGGCGGAGTTTAACGTCATTTTTAACAATATAACAGGTATACTACTGCCGAGTTTATCGCCGTTTTCAACAATATTACAGTTAGACCACGGCGGAGTTTATCGCCGTTTTCAACATTGTTAAGGTTATACAATGGCGGAATTTAATGTCATTTTCAACAATATTACAGTAATACCAAGGCGGAATTTAACGTCTTTTTCAACAGTTTTCCAGTTATACCACGGCGAAGTTTTTTAACACCGTTTTCAACATTAATACAGTTATACGAAGGCGGAATTTACCATCTATTTCAACAGTTTTCCAGTTATACCACGCCGAAGTTTAACGCCGTTCTCAACAGTTTTACAGTTATATCACGGCCGAGTTTATCGCCGTTTTCAACAAAATTAAAGTTATACCACGGCAAAGTTTAACGCCGTTTTCAACATTATTACAGTTACATCACGACGGAGTTTAACGTCATTTTTAACAATATAACAGGTACACCACTGCCGAGTTTATCGACGTTTTCAACAATATTACAGGTAGATCACGGCGGAGTGTAACGCCGTTTTCAACATTGTTAAAGTTATACCATGGCGGAATTTAACGCCTATTTCAACAATATTACAGTTATATCACGGCGGAGTTTAACGCAGTTTTCAACAATATTACAGTTATATCACGGCGGAGTTTATCGCCGTTTTCTACAAAATTACAGTTATACCACGGCGAAGTTTAACGCCGTTTTCAACATTATTACAGTTACATCACGGCGGAGTTTAACGCCATTTTTAACAATATAACAGGTATACCACTGCCGAGTTTATCGCCGTTTTCAACAATATTACAGTTAGACCACGGCGGAGTTTAACGCCGTTTTCAACATTGTTAAAGTTATACCATGGCGGAATTTAACGTCATTTTCAACAATATCACAGTTATACCACGGCGAAGTTGAAATCAATTCTCAACATTATTAAAGTTATATCAACTCGGAGTTTAATGCCATTTTTAACAATATTACAGTTATACCAGGACAGGGTTTATCGCCAATTTACACAGTTTTCCAGTTATACCTACCACAGCGGAGTTTAACACCGTTTTCAACATTAATACAGTTATACGAAGGCGGAATTTAACATCTTTTTCAACAGTTTTCCAGTTATACCACGTAGGAGTTTAACGTCGTTTTCAACAAGATTACAATTATTTAAGGCGGAATTTCAGGTCTTACAATATAACAGTTATAATATTCCATGTAGTACTGAGGTGCATACGGTACAAACGGTGTGTTACGTACCGAAACACGGTACAACACGAAATTATACCATTACGCACTGCACGGCGGGATATTGCACAAAGTACACGCGGTACCACGTCGGACAACTGAGGTACATATGATACAAACGGTGTGTTAGTGTACCGACACATAGTACAACGCGAAATTACACCATTACGCACTGCACGGCGGGGTATTGCACAAAGTACACGCGGTACCACGTCGGACTCCTAAAGTGCATACGGTACCACGATGTAGTACCGAGGTACATAAGGTACACAAGGTGTGTTTACGTACCGAAACACGGTACAACACGAACTTATACCATTACGCACTGCACGGCGGGATATTGCACAAAGTACACGCGGTACCACGTCGGACTACTGAGGTACATACGGTACCACGATGTAGTACAGAGGTACATACGGTACAAACGGTGTGTTACGTACCGAAACACGGTACAACACGAAATTATACCATTACGCACTGCACAGCGGGATGTACACGCGGTACCACGTCGGACTACTGAGGTACATACGGTACCACGATGTAGTACAGAGGTACATAAACGTACAAACGATGTGTTACGTACCGACACAAGGTACAACGTGAAATTACACCATTGCGCACTGCACGGTAAGGTATTACACAAAGTTCACGAGGTAGCACGTCGGACTACTCAGGTACATACGGTACCACGATGTAGTACCGAGGTACACACGGTACAAACGGTGGGTTACGTACCGAAACACGGTACAACACGAAATTATACCATAACGCACTGCACGGCGGGATATTGCACAAAGTACGCGCGGTACCACGTCGGACAACTGAGGTACATACGGTACCACGATGTAGTACCGAGGTACACGGTGTCTTACGTACCGACACACGGTACAATGCAAAATTACACCATTACGCATTGCACGGTGCGGTATTACACAAAGTGCACGCGATACCACGTCGGACTACTCAGGTACATACGGTACCACGATGTAGTACCGAGGTACATACGGTACAAACGGTGGGTTACGTACCGAAACACGGTAAAACACGAAATTATACCATAACGCACTGCACGGCGGGATATTACACCATCACGCACTGCACGGCGAGGTATTGCACAAAGTACACGCGATTACACGATGTAGTACCGAGGTACATAAGGTACAAACGATGTGTTACGTACCCACACACAGTACAACGCGAAATTACACCATTACGTCGGACTCCTCAGGTACATACGGTACAAACGGTGGGTTACGTACCGAAACACGGTACAACACGAAATAATACCATTACGCACTGCACGGCGAGATATTCACAAAGTACACGCAGTACCATGTCGGACTACTGAGGTACATACGGTACCACGATGCAGTACAGAGGTACATAAGGTACAAACGATGTGTTACGTACCCACACACAGTACAACGCGAAATTACACCATTACGCACTGCACGGTGCGGTATTACACAAAGTACACGCGATACCACGTCGGACTACTCAGGTACATATGATACAAACGGTGTGTTACGTACCGAAATACGGTACAACACAAAATTACGCCATTACGCACTGCACGGCGAGGTATTGCACAAAGTACACACGGTACCACGTCGGACTACTCAAGTACATACGGTACCACGATGTAGTACCGAGGTACATACGGTACAAACGGTGTGTTACGTACCGAAACGCGGTACAACACGAAATTATACCATTACGCACTGCACGGCGGGATATTGCACAAAGTTACACGCGGTACCACGTCGGACTACTGAGGTACATACGGTACCACGATGGAGTACAGAGGTACATAAGGTACAAACGATGAGTTACGTACCCACACACAGTACAACGCGAAATTACACCATTACGCACTGCACGGTGCGGTATTACACAAAGTACACGCGATACCACGTCGAACTCCTCAGGTACATACAGTACCACGATGTAGTACCGAGGTACATACGGTACAAACGGTGTGTTACGTACCGAAACACGGTACAACACGAAATTATACCATTACGCACTGCACGGCGGGATGTTACACCATCACGCACTGCACGGCGAGGTATTGCACAAAGTACACGCGATTACACGTCGGACTCCTCAGGTACATACGGTACCACGATGTAGTACCGAGGTACATACGGTACAAACGGTGTGTTAAATTCCGCCGTGGTATAAGACAGGGTCACTTTTGTTGTGACTTGGTGAACACTGGTGAAAAGTGTTCACCTTGTTTAATCGTGCAAAGTATGTCTCTCGTAAAAACACACTCTGCTCAACAAGCACTTAAACAAGTCACCACAAAAGTGACGGCGGAAATGTCTTTTTCAACAATAGTACAATTATATCAAGGCGAAGTTTAACGCTGATTTCAACAATAGCATAGTTATACCACGGCGAAGTTTAACGCCGTTCTCAACAGTTTTACAGTTATATCACGGCCGAGTTTATCGCCGTTTTCAACAAAATTACAGTTATACCACGGCGAAGTTTAACGACGTTTTCAACATTATTACAGTTACATCACGGCGGAGTTTAACGCCATTTTTAACAATATAACAGGTATACCACTGCCGAGTTTATCGCCGTTTTCAACAATATTACAGGTAGACCACGGCGGAGTTTAACGACGTTTTCTACATTGTTAAAGTTATACCATGGCGGAATTTAACGCCTATTTCAACAATATTACAGTTATATCACGGCGGAGTTTAACGCAGTTTTCAACAATATTACAGTTATATCACGGCAGAGTTTATCGCCGTTTTCTACAAAATTACAGTTATACCACAGCGAAGTTTTAATGCCGTTTTCAACATTATTACAGTTACATGACGGCGGAGTTTAACGCCATTATTAACAATATAACAGGTATACCACTGCCGAGTTTATCGCCGTTTTCAACAATATTACAGTTAGACCACGGCGGAGTTTAACGTCATTTTTAACAATATAACAGGCATACTACTGCCGAGTTTATCGCCGTTTTCAACAATATTACAGTTAGACCACGGCGGAGTTTAACGCCGTTTTCAACATTGTTAAAGTTATACAATGGCGGAATTTAACGTCATTTTCATCATTATTACAGTTATACCAAGGTGGAATTTAACGTCTTTTTCAGCAGTTTTCCAGTTATACCACGGCGAGGTTTAACACCGTTTTCAACATTAATACAGTTATACGAAGGCGGAATTTACCATCTATTTCAACAGTTTTCCAGTTATACCACGGCGAAGTTTAACGCCGTTCTCAACAGTTTTACAGTTATATCACGGCCGAGTTTATCGCCGTTTTCAACAAAATTACAGTTATATCACGGCGAAGTTTAACGCCGTTTTCAACATTATTACAGTTACATCACGGCGGAGTTTAACGCCATTTTTAACAATATAACAGGTATACCACTGCCAAGTTCATCGCCGTTTTCAACAATATTACAGGTAGACCACGGCGGAGTTTAACGACGTTTTCAACATTGTTAAAGTTATACCATGGCGGAATTTAACGCCTATTTCAACAATATTACAGTTATATCACGGCAGAGTTTATCGCCGTTTTCTACAAAATTACAGTTATACCACAGCGAAGTTTTAATGCCGTTTTCAACATTATTACAGTTACATGACGGCGGAGTTTAACGCCATTATTAACAATATAACAGGTATACCACTGCCGAGTTTATCGCCGTTTTCAACAATATTACAGTTAGACCACGGCGGAGTTTAACGTCATTTTTAACAATATAACAGGTATACTACTGCCGAGTTTATCGCCGTTTTCAACAATATTACAGTTAGACCACGGCGGAGTTTATCGCCGTTTTCAACATTGTTAAGGTTATACAATGGCGGAATTTAATGTCATTTTCAACAATATTACAGTTATACCAAGGCGGAATTTAACGTCTTTTTCAACAGTTTTCCAGTTATACCACGGCGAAGTTTTTTAACACCGTTTTCAACATTAATACAGTTATACGAAGGCGGAATTTACCATCTATTTCAACAGTTTTCCAGTTATACCACGCCGAAGTTTAACGCCGTTCTCAACAGTTTTACAGTTATATCACGGCCGAGTTTATCGCCGTTTTCAACAAAATTAAAGTTATACCACGGCAAAGTTTAACGCCGTTTTCAACATTATTACAGTTACATCACGACGGAGTTTAACGTCATTTTTAACAATATAACAGGTACACCACTGCCGAGTTTATCGACGTTTTCAACAATATTACAGGTAGATCACGGCGGAGTTTAACGCCGTTTTCAACATTGTTAAAGTTATACCATGGCGGAATTTAACGCCTATTTCAACAATATTACAGTTATATCACGGCGGAGTTTAACGCAGTTTTCAACAATATTACAGTTATATCACGGCGGAGTTTATCGCCGTTTTCTACAAAATTACAGTTATACCACGGCGAAGTTTAACGCCGTTTTCAACATTATTACAGTTACATCACGGCGGAGTTTAACGCCATTTTTAACAATATAACAGGTATACCACTGCCGAGTTTATCGCCGTTTTCAACAATATTACAGTTAGACCACGGCGGAGTTTAACGCCGTTTTCAACATTGTTAAAGTTATACCATGGCGGAATTTAACGTCATTTTCAACAATATCACAGTTATACCAAGGTGGAATTTAACGTCTTTTTCAACAGTTTTCCAGTTATACCACGGCGAAGTTTAACACCGTTTTCAACATTAATACAGTTATACGAAGGCGGAATTTACCATCTATTTCAACAGTTTTCCAGTTATACCACGGCGAAGTTTAACGCCGTTCTCAACAATATTACAGTTAGACCACGGCGGAGTTTATCGCCGTTTTCAACATTGTTAAGGTTATACAATGGCGGAATTTAATGTCATTTTCAACAATATTACAGTTATACCAAGGCGGAATTTAACGTCTTTTTCAACAGTTTTCCAGTTATACCACGGCGAAGTTTTTTAACACCGTTTTCAACATTAATACAGTTATACGAAGGCGGAATTTACCATCTATTTCAACAGTTTTCCAGTTATACCACGCCGAAGTTTAACGCCGTTCTCAACAGTTTTACAGTTATATCACGGCCGAGTTTATCGCCGTTTTCAACAAAATTACAGTTATATCACGGCGAAGTTTAACGCCGTTTTCAACATTATTACAGTTACATCACGGCGGAGTTTAACGCCATTTTTAACAATATAACAGGTATACCACTGCCAAGTTCATCGCCGTTTTCAACAATATTACAGGTAGACCACGGCGGAGTTTAACGACGTTTTCAACATTGTTAAAGTTATACCATGGCGGAATTTAACGCCTATTTCAACAATATTACAGTTATATCACGGCAGAGTTTATCGCCGTTTTCTACAAAATTACAGTTATACCACAGCGAAGTGTTAATGCCGTTTTCAACATTATTACAGTTACATGACGGCGGAGTTTAACGCCATTATTAACAATATAACAGGTATACCACTGCCGAGTTTATCGCCGTTTTCAACAATATTACAGTTAGACCACGGCGGAGTTTAACGTCATTTTTAACAATATAACAGGTATACTACTGCCGAGTTTATCGCCGTTTTCAACAATATTACAGTTAGACCACGGCGGAGTTTATCGCCGTTTTCAACATTGTTAAGGTTATACAATGGCGGAATTTAATGTCATTTTCAACAATATTACAGTTATATCAAGGCGGAATTTAACGTCTTTTTCAACAGTTTTCCAGTTATACCACGGCGAAGTTTTTTAACACCGTTTTCAACATTAATACAGTTATACGAAGGCGGAATTTACCATCTATTTCAACAGTTTTCCAGTTATACCACGCCGAAGTTTAACGCCGTTCTCAACAGTTTTACAGTTATATCACGGCCGAGTTTATCGCCGTTTTCAACAAAATTAAAGTTATACCACGGCAAAGTTTAACGCCGTTTTCAACATTATTACAGTTACATCACGACGGAGTTTAACGTCATTTTTAACAATATAACAGGTACACCACTGCCGAGTTTATCGACGTTTTCAACAATATTACAGGTAGATCACGGCGGAGTTTAACGCCGTTTTCAACATTGTTAAAGTTATACCATGGCGGAATTTAACGCCTATTTCAACAATATTACAGTTATATCACGGCGGAGTTTAACGCAGTTTTCAACAATATTACAGTTATATCACGGCGGAGTTTATCGCCGTTTTCTACAAAATTACAGTTATACCACGGCGAAGTTTAACGCCGTTTTCAACATTATTACAGTTACATCACGGCGGAGTTTAACGCCATTTTTAACAATATAACAGGTATACCACTGCCGAGTTTATCGCCGTTTTCAACAATATTACAGTTAGACCACGGCGGAGTTTAACGCCGTTTTCAACATTGTTAAAGTTATACCATGGCAGAATTTAACGTCATTTTCAACAATATCACAGTTATACCACGGCGAAGTTGAAATCAATTCTCAACATTATTAAAGTTATATCAACTCGGAGTTTAACGCCCTTTTTAACAATATTACAGTTATACCAGGACAGGGTTTATCGCCAATTTACACAGTTTTCCAGTTATACCTACCACAGCGGAGTTTAACACCGTTTTCAACATTAATACAGTTATACGAAGGCGGAATTTAACATCTTTTTCAACAGTTTTCCAGTTATACCACGTAGGAGTTTAACGTCGTTTTCAACAAGATTACAATTATTTAAGGCGGAATTTCAGGTCTTACAATATAACAGTTATAATATTCCATGTAGTACCGAGGTGCATACGGTACAAACGGTGTGTTACGTACC